>QJPP01001123.1:0-302143 GCA_003996215.1 Jaltomata sinuosa | reverse complement strand
CCCAATGGTCATAGGGAGAGTAAGGGATAGGGGCAGGGGCCGAGGTAGGGAAACAACCGCCAGGGATGGAGCTCAGGTAGCTATAGGTGCAAGGGCGGTGACCCCTTACCAACCCCAGGATCTGATTGAGGAGAAAGTTGAGGTTGTTGTTGAGGAGGGCACGGGACAGGTGGAGGTGGCACCGGCTGGAGGTACAGGCTTTCCCTTTATATCGCCTGAGGCATTTCAGCAGGTGTGGAATTTTCTGAGTGGACTGGTTGGTGCTGGAGCCACCCCCATGGGTACTTCAGATCAGGTTTCGTGCACCCTGCTAGAAGTTAGAACAACTCCTAGGATGGATACGGCATTGGGTACTGATGACTTCTTCCTTCTGATGCTAGGTCTATTATGACTGGGAATGAGCATGAGATACTGACTGATTTCTTGAAACTGAAACGTCCAATGTTTCAGGGTACTGAGAAAAAGAATGCTTATGAGTTTATTTTGGATTGTTATGAGAGGTTGCATAAGCTGGGCATTGTGCAGCAGCATGGGGTGGAGTTCATCACCTTCAGCTTCAGGGTGATGCTAAGCAGTACTGGACGTCTCATGTAGAGTGTCATCCATTAGCTTTGCCTCCGCTGACTTGGGCGGAGTTTCATGCCATTTTCTTAGAGAAGTATGTGCCACGCACCTTGAGGGATTGTAAAAAGGATGAGTTTCTGTCTCTTGAGCAGGGTAACATGTCGATCTCAGCCTATAAGGCCAAATTCCATACCTTGTCCTATTTTGATACTCAGCTTCTGGGTACAGAAGAGGAGAGGATTTGTCTATTTATGAAGGGACTAAATACTGAGTTGCAGGTGTATTCTATGCATATGACTTCAGCAGGAAAGAGTTTTAATAAGGTAACAAATTATGTGAAGAAATTAGAGGGGGTCAGGCAGGTTGGGCAGACTAAGGTGTTAGCGAAGAAGTCCCGAAATAAAGATAACTACAGTGGTTCATACTCCATGGGTCACAACCAGTAGGTGTATTCTTCTCGTCCTATTCAGTCAGCCTTGCTAGTTTCTATAGGTGGTCATCAGGGAGCCAATCAGTAGTTTTCAGCTCCTAGAGGCCAAGGGGCTTCTTATACTTCTATTAGTTGGCCTACTCTTAACCGTGGATGCTTTCATTATGGTGATTTGGGTCACTTCAAGAGGGAGTGCCCTCATAGACATGTAGGTAATCAAACTCAACAGCAGCCAAAGGTTGTGGTTCGAGTAGTTAGAGGTGGCTATGTTAGAGCTCGTCCATAAGGTGGGTGAAGTAACTTTCAGGGGGGGCGAGGAAACAGATTGAATGGCAGCATGGGCAGGGTTGTGAAACAGCCAGCCAGGGAAGTTGATCGAATTGATTACCAGGCCTATTGTTATGCTTTTCGAGGAAAGTTTGAGGCTGAGGCATCAGACACAGTGATCATATGTACAATTCTAGTCTGTGATTGGATGGCTTCTGTACTGTTTGACCCAGGTTCTACTTACTCTTATGATTCCGTGAAATTTGCCTTGGGTCTGGATCTGGTTTGTGATGTCCTTGATTCCCCTATTCATGTTCTACCCCAGTTGGAGAGTCTGTGATAGTAACCCATGTTTATCATACTTGTCCTGTGGTGTTTGTGGGGTTGCAGACTTGGATAGACTTGGTTATTCTGTACATGTTAGACTTTGATGTTATTTGGGTATGACCTGGCTTTCTTCATATCATTCAGTGTTGAATTATAGTACCAAGACTGTGACTCTAGAATTCTGGGTAAGGATAGACTAGAGTGGGAAGGTGTATATAGGTCTAAGCCGGTCCAGGTTATATCTTTTTTTGGGCTAGGAAGTTAGTGGGAAGAGGGTGTTTGGACTTCTTGGCTCATCTCTGGGATATAGTATGGAGTCCCCATCGATTGAGTCAGTCCCGGTAGTTTCAGAGTTTCAGGAGGTGTTTCTGGCGGATTTTCCTGGCATGCCTATGGATAGAGACATTGACTTTTGTATAGACTTGGAGTCAGGAACTCGGCTAATTTATATTCCTCCTTATCGAATGGCTCCGGTAGAGTTAAGGGAACTTAAGACTCATTTTCAGGAACTCCTAGATAAAGGTTTTATTCATCCCAGTGCTTCATCGTGGGGTGCTCCATTTTTATTTGTGAAAAATAAAGATGGTAGTGCGAGGATGTGCATAAACTACAGACAACTGGACAAGGTCACTATCCGAAACAAGTATCCTTTACCCTACATAGATGAAATCTTTGACCAGTTGCAAGGTGAGTCTGTGTTCTCGAAAATTAATTTATGGTCAGGGTACTATTAGTTATAGATTAGGCCCGAGGATATCCCTAAGTCCACATTTTGAACTCAATATGGGCATTACGAGTTCCTAGTGATGTCATTTAGGTTGATCAATGTGCGTGTGGCATTCATGAGTTTGATAAATGGGGTGTTCAAATCTTATCAGGATTTGTTTGACATCGTGTTTATAAATGACATTCTGATTTACTCCAAGAGTAGGGAGGAGTATGCCGAGCATCTTTACATTGTTTTGGATATTTGGAGGCACCAGAAATTATATGCCAAGTTTTCCAAGTGTGAATTCTGTTTGAGCTAAATCACTTTCTTAGGGCATGAGGTGTCAGAAAAAAGGGTGATGGTGGATCCCCAAAAGATTGAGGCAGTTAAAAGATGGGTCCGGTCTAGCTCTGTGACTGAGGTAAGGAGTTTTGTGGGGATTGCAGGCTACTATCGCAGGTTTGTCAAGGATCTTGCATCTATCGCTACTCACTTGACAAAGTTGACTCAGAAGGAGGTACTGTTTGTGTGGTCCAACAAGTGTCAGAAGAGCTTCCAAAATCTCAAGACACTTCTTACCACAGCTCCCATCCTATCATTGCCGGTTGGAGATAAGGATTTCATTATGTATTATGATGCTTCACATTTGAGTTTGGGTGTTGTGTTGATGCAGGACAGGAATGTTATAGCTTATGCTTCAACATAGTTGAAGCCTCATGAGAATAATTACCCAACCCACGACTTGGAGTTGGCATCGGTGGTCTTTGCACTCAAGATTTAGAGGCACTATCTCTTTGGTGTTAAGTGTGAAGTGTTCACGGACCCTCACGGCCTGTAGCATGTCTTTACTCAGAAGGACTTGAATCTAAGGCAGAGGATGTGGATGGAGTTGTTGAAAGTTTATAACGTGACCATCTAGTACCGTCTGGGTAAGGCTAATATGGTGGTAGATGTATTGAACTGGAAAGCAGCCAGCATGGGCAGTTTGGCTTGTTTGGGGTTATCCAAATGACCATTGGCTAGGGAGATTCAGGCACTAGAATCTAAGTTTATGCAATTGGGGATCTCAGAACAGGGTGGGTTGTTGGCCAATATTAAGGTCAAATCCACATTCATAGAAGAAATGAAGGCTAAACAGTTTCAGGATGATGATGGGGGCTTCGTGTTGGACATTGGCAGGGTGATGATGTTCAAGGGAAGTATTTTTATTCCTTGGGTTAATGACATGATTCAGAAGGTGTTGGCAGAGGCTTATGGTTTGCGGTATTAAATTTATTCGGGCATAACCAAAATGTACTGGGACTTGAGGCAACTTTATAGGTTGTATGGGATGAAAAGAGAAATAGCTGATTATGTGTCTAAGTGTCAGAACTGTCACCAGGTCAAGTATGAGCACTAAAGGCCTGCAGGATTGCTTTCGAGAATGCCCATTCCCGAGTGGAAGTGGGAGAGGATAGCCATGGATTTTGTGGTGGGTCTTCCTAAGACCTTGGGAAAGTATGACTCTATCTGAGTCATTGTGGATAGGCTGATCAAGTCTACTCATTTCATTCTGGTCAGAGTAGACTATAATTTGCAGCAGTTGGCTATGATCTATGTTAGGGAGACTTTGAAACTGCATGGGGTGCTACTCTCAATGATATCAGACAAGGGTACACAGTTTACCTCCAAGTTTTGGGGTAAGTTTCACAAAGAGTTGGGCACTCAACTCACTTTTAACATAGTTGTTCATCCTCAGATAGATGGTCAGTCAGAGAGGATAATTCAGGTATTGGAGGACATGTTGAGAGCATGTATAAATTTCTACCATTATGTAACTTCTCATACAATAACAGCTACCACTCCAGTATCGACATTGCACCATTTGAGGCACTGTATGGGAGGGGATGTAGATCACCCATAGGGTGGCTTGAGGTAGGCGATGTGAAACCTTTGGGCGTAGACTTGGTAAGAGAACCTAAGGAAAGAGTGAGGGGGATTCAGACCAAGTTGCTAGTAGCCGAAAGCAGAAAGAAAGAGTACACAGGTCACAAGGTAAAAGACATGGATTTTCAGGTTGGTGAGCAGGTATTATTGAAAGTATCACCAATGAAGGGGGTAATGCAGTTTAGTAAGAAGGGTAAGCTCATCCCCTAGTACATCGGTCTATTTGAGCTTCTTAAGATTGTAGGGCCAGTGTCATACAAGTTAGCACTTCCACCAAGATTATTCAGAGTCCATCCAGTCTTCCATGTATCAATGTTGAAGCGACACCATAGGGATGGGGAATACATCATTAAGTGGGATGCAATTTTCCTAGACAAAGGTCTTTAATATGAAGAGGAATCATTTGTGATTCTTGTTCGGGATATCCAAAATTAAGGACAAAGGAGATCAAATTGGTGAAAGTTCAATGGAAGCATCATTTGAATGAGGAAGCCACTTGGAAAACCGAGAAGGATATGCGGGACCAGTACCCTCACTTGTTTGAAGATTCAGGTAATACACTTTCCCTCTTTTATTTCATCTTCTTGGGTTTGATCATTCGTGGATGAACAATGGGTAAATTATTATCTGTTGTAATGACTGGGTCCATCGTTATGGGTAAACCTTTCATGAAAAGTTTTGGGATAGAAAACATCTGAGTTTGGGAGATGGAAATTTAGGACTATGCTAGTCTCAGACTATTTTTGAGCGAGGTATGGTCTAGGGCAATCCGGGTGAGGATTGGGTAATGTATCTTGTATTGAGCTAGTTTTTCCATTAGCTAAGATGTTAAGGAGTCCGGGGGACTTTTCAGAAATGAATTCGGATAACTAGAACTCCCGGTATTAAGGTTGGCGTGAAGGGGTTATTTTGGGACGTCAGGATTTAAGGTGTGTTGTAAAATGGGCACTTTTGTGGGATTTTCCGAGTTTCTATCCCGTGTCAACTACTATAGCATTTGACACTGCGCTATAGCAGTTTATGCTATAATAGAGAAATTCCTGTTATAGTGAAAGTCAACACCAGTTAGCAATGCCATAGCGGTCAGTTCTGCTATGGATGCACCGCTATAGCTGTGTATGGACTACTATAGCAGAGTGAGTCAGGTTTAATGCTGAAACTTCCCCAAAAATGTTTAGAGACTTTCAAGAATGTTTTAGAGAAGGGAAGAGATGAAGGGGGTGAATTTCAGTGATTTTCCACCAAACTCCGTCGAAAATGTAAGGTTTTCGCTCCTCTCTTTGTTATTTTGATTCCCGAACCTTATAAACTACAATCTCAGGCTTGAGGGAAGGGTTGGATTGACCTAAGCATGATAGAATCCAGGGAAAAAAGGTAATTCTAGGTTGTATAATCTGTGGGTTAGGGTTATTATCACTATTGCATGTTAGAAACACCACTGTTCGCTAAATATAACCGTAAAATCATAGTTTAGGATGAATTAGTGGTGGGAAAGCCCGAGAATAGGTGGAATGATTATGGATTGGCCTGCGGATTTGGGATTTTACATAATCCAGGTAATTTTAGGCCATTGGATTTATTGTAGTTATTTGTAATTGTGTTTAGACCAAGAGCAAGCGAAAGCTACGAAAAAATGGGAAAGCTCCATTCCAGTAAAGTTTCAAAAAGTAATTCGATGTAGGTGATGGTTAATGTCTTGCCAAATGAAATATATGTACATGTAACTATAACTTAGCATTGTATGTGCTTTTGTGCTTAGGAAAGGAATAATGAATGTCCAAGCATTTGGGGTGTTAAGTATGTGAAATGAATTTGATATTACTTGTTGGTTTACAAGGGTGTTTTCTATTCATTTAAATGTTGACTATTTGTTTTGTGTGATATTAAGTTGGATCGAGTACCATGCCTGGTACAGGATACTAATGGTTGGCTCGAGTACCATGCGGGATACAGGTTCTATATTGGTTGGCTCGGGTACCACGCTTGGTACAGGTTTAAATTGCATATTTGATTGTGTTTATTGAATCATTCCATGAGTGGACCGGGTTGAGTGTTAAATCTGTGTTTGATTATATTGGTCCTTGAGAGGCCGGGTTGTTACACTTGAATGCGGGGTTGGTCCTGGTGTGGACTGGGCATTGCATGTTAACACTAGGTGTTGATCTAGGGATCCGTAGTTGGTCCTGAAATGTAACAAGGGTAAATGTCTTGACTATTGTACATTGTTAAGTGATTGTGAACTTGTTTTATGTGGTTGATGAGTTAGAGGGTAGGTTGCGAGCCTGGCATTTTTTTACTGGTTGTTGCTACATGTTTGTGCTAATTTACTCGATTTTGGTTTATTACATTTATATTGTTTGTTAGAGCTGGCCGACGATCCTACCAGTACACGGTAGTTGTGTACTAATTTTGCACTTATTTTTCTTTCTATGAGTACAGTACATCTTCCGGCTACTCCTACACGACCTCAGATCTAGTCCCGGCGATTCCAGATTACAAGGGTGAGCTGCTTCATCCGGGCTACCTTGTCTTCATCCTTTTTTGTTATAGCCCATTTGTTTTGGGCTTAAACTCTTATTTTATTAGGGTTGCATCCCATTTCTAGACTTTTGGTAGATGTTTTAGTACGGTGACTTTCAGTTTCTAGGGGATTTTTGCAGGATCTTGTTTAGTAGTATTTTGATGGTGAATGTTAGTTTATTTTAATGCAAACTGGTTTTGAGCTGCTAGAATTGCTAAGTGTGGGGTCAATATTGGTTCGCTCATTTGGGGGTTTTAAGTGGGTGCCACTCACGACGGTTTAAGTCATAATAGAACTGGGTTTTTATTTTCCTATGATAGATTGAGAGGCGACTTTCTTAAGGGAAAACGCCAAATTTTAGTTTAAAATTGAGTTGGTGTTTTTCTTGTCCTTAAATGCGCCAACCGAAAATTTATCTTGGGAAGAGATTTTTGAAAATTTAAGGAAAGAGGGAAAATAATTTTGAGAAAAGCATTCTCTTGTCATGACTTGCACACTCCCTTTTTGGCTTGACCATTCACAAACAGTGTGTAAAGAACTTGGAATAGCTTGTCAAAAGTCATTAGTCCTAATTGATTTTGAGACTCATTGTGATAATTCTTGTGTTGTGATGCCTTGTGTGGTAAGACTGTACTTAGTTCTTGTGTGTAGTTTAGAACTTGCCCCAAATATGATTCAAGGCAAATTCCTAGATGTCACCGAGCTTGGAAAATGACCTTAGGCTCTTTTTGAATAGCCACTTCACCCAAACTGACTTCCCTTTACATTGATCATAGTAAGCCCCTTTGAGCTTGTGACTTTTCTTTCACACCCGATTGATACCTTGACCCTTTTTTGGAACCTAAATTTTTTCACCCGTCCTCCCTAATAGCTTGAAAGTGAAACATAGGCTAAAATCCTAAGTTTGGGAAGGAATTGAAATGATAATATAGGCAAATGCCTAAGTTTGGAGGTGTATGTACTAAGATAGAGAAGAAAAGGAGTTATGCTTTAATGCAAGGTAGCACCTTATGAATGAAATGAAAATTGCTCCAAACTGCTCAATGAAATGAGCAAAATGAAAGGAAGAAAGAAATTGGTGCTACCAAGTGAAGGTGATATAAGGATGTCAAATGATCAAGTTTGAAGGGAAAGTTTGGGTTGTGTGGGGGGAAACAAGGTGAAGTCATTGTTCGAAAATGTGAGCGGTGTTTTGAAATGATCACAAAGAGCATTAGGGAGGTTTAGTCACTTAAGCCAAATGCAATCCTCACCTTATCCCTAGCCAACATTTTAAATCGCAAGTCCTAAGTGATTTCGAGCTCGGTAACTCTACATTAGTGGCGAATTACATAAAGGGCAAGCCTATGGTTTGATATGTGTAACCTTGAATTTCTTTGATAGAGTGAGTCTTTTTGTTCTATTATAATTCATTTGTCTTGTGGAATGCATGATTGTGAATGGGATTCTCTCTTGTAGTGAGTGACATCGCACACTTGAAAGGAATGATGAAGTCTCTATTTAAATTGAGAGGAATGAGTGAGGCAAGTTGTGTGGCAAATCTCGAGGCAAACCTTGAAGGTCCATGCCAATTACTTGAAAAGCTTGATCTTGTTTTAAAAGATAAATTTCCCTATTTTTGAATGAGAAATGAAGTACTTTTGATGAATGTTTTGAAATGACCAATTGCCTTGAGAATTTGGTGGTCCAAATTGAGATGAGAATTGTAGTTGAGTCTTTTTGTTTGCTATTTTTCTTAGTTTTTGGAATAGAGTAATCTTGTGTTCACCCCATTGAGTTTTAGAGCATAATTTTGTAACACCCCAGGATCTGAACCAGCTATTGGAGTGTACTCAGCAGGAAAATCTCAGAAAAATTCAAGTTTCCAGGAACCATATTTAAGATCACGGACCGTAGTCCAGGACGACGGACCGTCATTTGATTCGTGGATCCAAAGATCAGAGAAGTACCAATTCCCTTACTCAGAACCACAGATGGGATCACGGACCGTAGTTTAGAACCACGGTCCATATTATTACTCGTGGTTTCCCTCATCATAGGATCATCAGTTCAGGGCTCAACAACTATGAGTCACACGATGAACCGTCATTCAAGACCACGGTCCGTCCTGTGGATTTGTGGAACCAGAACCTCAGAAGACCCTCAATCCAAGTCCCAAGAACCATGAGCCACAGGACAAACCGTCGTTCCGAACCATAGTCTGTCCTATGGAGTCGTGGTTCCCTCAGATCATAGAACACCTAAGACCCCTGGACAGTACCATGACTCAGTTGACGGTTCATCATCCAGGAATATGGTCCGTCAACCAAGCCATGATCCCTGAGTCGCATTTTTTCAGCGGAGTTCTTTTAAATTTCCTAGGGGTATTCTGGACTTTTCCAACTTCTTTTAAGGCCTATGCTATGTCATTTTGGTTATTCTAAGCCTAATTAATTAGCCAAAAACTACCTAAATCACCTATTCTCCTAAAATCATCAGACTCAGAAAGGAAAAGGGAGAAAAGAGGCGACAATTTTCTCTCAAGAACAAGCAGAGGTCTTCTTCAAGTTCAGCCCGAAGTCCAAAGGATTTCTCCATAGTTTCTTCTCTAGGTATATGAGATTTTATCAATGGGTTCCTTTCACCCATTGAGTCCCTTGTTTCAACCAGTTCTTCAGCTCTCTATCAATTTGTTAAGACCTAGGTTTCCTAAATCCTAGGGATGTATTGTAATTCAGATTCTACTGCTTATATTGATATATATTTCATGTTTCTTGGAGAGTTAGTATAGTCACAAGTTCAGGACTCAGAAACCCTAGCATGTCTAAATTTCAGTATTCATAAAATTATGCTTGCTAGGCAGACAATTCAGATAATCATGTTTTAGTATTAGAATGCCATCAGTGTAAGTATATATATACATATATGTGCATTCTCAGATAATTGTTAGTATTTGAGATATCCAGTGTTTCAGCTTGCATTTCATTTCTTACTTTCCATGAGAGTAGACTTAGTACCAAGCGGATGATGGGATGAAGGCTTAGCTGTCAGATCAGGCAAAGACCTTTAGTAGTAGTCCCCCAATCCCAGAATTATAGCACCACCGTAGGTGTAAAGAGGGGTCGACTGTCAGGTTAGGCTGCACACCTTTTTCCTTGGGACATCAGTTAGTGGATCCACATCAGACTTGTTTTTACCCTTGGCAAGGTATGAACACCCTTCCATCAAGGGTTACAGGTTGGCCCCATAGTTAGCTCAGCTTGGGGTATATCGGTTAATTGTATCTCCCACAGTCAGACTCATATTGCATTGACCATTTACTCAGTATCTGTTTCAGTATTCAGTTCAGCATATTATATTCATGTTAGTACTTGGTCATTGTATCCAGCTTAGCTTTAAGTTTATGCTTCAGTATATATATATATTTCCATTTTCAGTTATTATGTTGTTCAGCTTATCCCATATCCCGCATGCTCAGTACATTCAAAGTACTGATGTATACTTTTGTGCTACATCATTTTAGGATGTAGGTTTAGGTGCTTACAATCTAGACAACGTTTAGATCGACTTCCAGTCCTACTCAGCAGCTTTAGTGGTGAGTCCTCATAGTTCAAGGATGATAGACATGCTTTATCTTTCAGTCTTCTTATTTCAGTTTTCAGATTTTTAGAGTTAGCTGGGGGCATGTCCCAGCAACTCACATCCGTTAGAGGCTTTCAGACATAGACTAGATTCAGCTATTGAGTTTTTAGTATTGTTTTCAGTCATCACTATACTCTATATATATTTTATATATTCAGATGTTTTGGGCTCTTTCCCACTTCAGATATTAAACTTCTTTCAGCTTCCACACAATATATGTTTTCATCATAAATTGTATAGATATGCAAGACCATGGGTTATCTTGGGGTCACTTGTGACACTAAGCACTGAATTACATCTAGGGGGTAGCCTCGGGGTGTGACAAAATTGGTATCAGAGCATCAGGTTTAACTATCCCAGGGTGTCTAAAAGTCGCATCAAGTAGAGTCTTCTTTATGGGTGTGAAGCGCGCAACACTTATGGTGGAGAAGTTATGAGATGTCATTAGGAACAACTTCCCTTCTTTCTTTTCCAGCTAATGCTATAGAGTATGAACTCTATTTAATCTCCTTCTAACTCATGCTCTTTGCATTTCAGAAAATGCCTCCTAGAAGAGCTAACGCCAGGAATCAACCAGCACCAGCAGCTCCAACAGACCCATTGAATGAGCAAGTCACGCATGCCGAGTTCAGTGTTGCATTTCAAGTGCTTTCCCAGTCCATGACAGCTTAGTTCAATCAGCAGGCTGTGGCACCAGCTCCACCTCAGTCCAACAATGTTACATCTAGAATCTGGGACTTCACTCAGATAAACCCTCCAAAATTTCATGGGTCCAAGTCAGAAGAGGATCCACAAGAGTTTATTGATGACATCCAGAAGGTCATAGATATTATGGGTGTCACTCTGGCCGAGAGTGCAGATTTAGCCGCCTATCAGTTGAAAGGAGAGGCTTATACTTGGTATCAGCAATGGAAGGAGTCCCATTGTGCAAATGCAGGTCCAATGGATTGGGATCGGTTCAAGACTTCATTTTTGGATAGGTTCTTCCCACTTGAGCTCAGATAGGCCAAGGTCCAGGAATTTATAAACTTGAAACAGAATGATATGAGTGTGAAGGAGTATGCACTCAAGTTCACACAACTATCCAAGTATGCTCCAGCGATATTAGCTGACTCTAGAGCTTGTATGAGCAAGTTCATATCTTGTGTGTCCAATGATGTGGTCAAGGAATGCAAGATGGCCATGCTTATTAAGGAAATGTACATCCCCAGGTTGATTACTTATGCTCAACAAATTAAGGAGGAGAAAATCAAGGAAAGGGGAAGAGATAGTAAGAGAGCTAGGACAGGTGACTTAAGCTACTCTCAGCGGAGGTTAGAGGGTGGTAACCACTCTCATTTCCATCAGAAAACTTTAGCTCTAGCTCCATCTTCTGCCAGTGCCCCGGTACCTAAATTCAAGAAGGATCGATAGGATAGAGCGTTTGGCTCTAAGTCCCAAGGTACAGTTACTAGCGGGCGAACTCATATAGTGTGTAAGAAGTGTAGTAGGAACCACCAAGGTGAGTTCATTGTAGGTAGTGTAAATATCTTTGGGTGTGGTAAGCCAGGCCACATGATAAGAGATTTTCCAGCAACTTCTCAAAAGGGCAAGGATGTTCGCCCACAGAATTAGGCTTGCTTTGTAGCAACTCCAACAGGTTGCCCCACTCTGCAGGGTGCCTCATCTGGTACAGGTGGTGGTCAATGCCAGAACAGGTTGTATGCCCTTCAGACACGATAGGACCAGGAGGATTCTCTCGATGTGGTCACGGGTATGTTACAAGTCTTCCATTTAGATATTTATGCTTTGTTAGACCCAGGGGCTACACTTTTTTTTGTAACTCCTTATATAGCAGTGAATTTTGGTGTCAGTACAGAAATCCTCCCAGAACCCTTCTCAGTCTTCACTCTAGTTGGTGACCTAGTTATAGCTAGACAGGTATACAAAAATTGCCTTGTCACAGTTTCCTAGAAAGTCAGCCCAGCCAATCAAGTAGAGTTAGAAATGATAGATTTCGATATTATTCTAGGCATGGATTGGTTACATTCCTATTATGCCTCAGTTGATTGCAGAACTAAGATCGTTCAGTTTCAGTTTCCAAACGAGCTAGTCTTAAAATAGAAGGGTAGTACCTCAGTGCTTGTAGGTCGATTCATCTCCTACCTTAAGGCCAGAAAGATGATTTCCAAAGGTTATGTCTATCGTCTTGTTTGGGTTAAGGATTCACACTCCGAGACCCCAACTCTTGAGTCAGTTCCAGTGGTGAATGAATTCCCAAAAGTGTTCCCAGAAAATCTTCCTTGAGTTTCTCCCAAAAGGGAAATCAACTTCGAAATAGATCTCCATCCAGATACCCAACCTATTTCGATTCCAACTTACAGAATAGCTCCGGCTGAGCTTAAGGAATTGAAAGAGCAGTTGAAAGACCTTTTAGATAAGGGCTTCATCAGACCCAACATCTCTCCATAGGATGCTCCAGTATTGTTCGTGCATAAGAAAGATGATTCTCTCTGGATGTGCATTGACTACCGTTAATTGAACAAAGTCAGAATAAAGAATAAATATCACATCCCCAGGATTGATGACTTGTTTGACTAGCTTCATGGTGCTAGTTTCTTTTCTAAGATAGACCTCAGATCTGACTACCATCAGCTCAGAGTTAGAGATAGTGACATCCCGAAGACAACCTTTGGGACTCAGTATGGTCACTATGAATTTGTTGTTATGTCTTTTGGACTAACCAATGCTCGTGAAACTTTCATGGACTTAATGAATAAGGTGTTCAAATAGTATTTGAACTTGTTCATCATTATTTTTATTGATGATATCCTCGTTTATTCTCAGAATGAGGAAGAGCATGCGACTCATCTCAGAGTTGTTCTGCAAACTCTCAAAGATCGTCAGCTATTCGCTAAGTTCAGCAAATATGAATTCTGGTTATAGTCTGTCACTTTCCTTTGTCATATGGTATCCAACAAAGGGATCCGAGTGGATTCTCAGAAAATTGAGGCAGTAAAGCACTGGTCTAGACCCACCTCTCTGACTGATATCAGAAGTTTCTTAGGTTTGACTAATTATTACAAGAGGTTTGTTGAAGGATTTTCATCCATAGCTGCCCATTGACCAAGTTGACTCAGAAAAAGGTCAAGTTTTAGTGGTCAGATGAGTGTGAGAAAAACTTCTTAGAACTGAAGATCAGGTTGACTACAGCTCTTGTTTTGACTCTACCAGAGGGTTCAAACGTCTATGTGGTTTATTTTGATGCATCTAGAGTCGTCCTGGGTTGAATTTTGATACAGCAGGGTAAGGTCATAGCTTATACTTCCATACAACTTAAGGTCCATGAAAAGAACTATCCGACTCATGACAAGAACTTGTAGCTGTTGTGTTTGCCCTAAAGATCTAGAGATACTACTTGTATGGTGTTCATATTGATGTGTTCACAGATCATAAGAGCCTCCAATATGTGTTCACCCAGAAAGAGTTGAATCTTCATCAGAAAAGGTGGCTTGAGTTCCTCAAAGACTGATATGAATGTGTTGTACCATCTGGGTAAGGCCAATGTAGTGGATGATGCCCTCAGCAGACTGTCCATGGTTAGTGTGTCACATGTTGAGGAAGAGGAAAGAATTAGCCAGGGATGTTCACCGGCTTACTTGCTTAGGAGTTTGCATCATGGACACGACATATGGTGGTATGATAGTCCAGAATGGGTCAGAATCTTCATTGGTAGCGGAGGTTAAAGAGAAATAGGACAGTGATCTCATTTTGCTTCAGTTGAAAGGTGCAGTTCATCAACAGAGATTAGAGGTTTTCTCCTAGGGGGAGATGGTGTGTTTTGCTACCAGGGTCGGTTATATGTACCAAATGTTGGTGAGTTGAGGCAACAGATCCTTACCGAAGCCCATAATTCCAAATATTCTATTCATCTCGGTGCCACTAAGATGTACCGTGATCTACAGGAAGTCTATTGGTGGAACAACATGAAGAGGAACATTGCAAATTTTGTGTCTAAATGTCCCAACTACTAGTAACTGAAGGTAGAACATCAGAAACTAGGAGGTGTGACTCAGGATATTAGCACCCCTACTTGGAAGTGGGAGGTGATCAATATGGATTTCATTACGGGTTTACTCCGTACTCGCAGATAGCACGACTCCATTTGGGTGATAGTGGATAGAGTTACTAAGTCAACTCACTTCTTAGCTGTCAAGACTACAGATTCCACGGAGAAGTATGCCAGACTCTACATTAGCGAGATAGTCAAGTTTCATGGGGTTCCCTTGTCTATCATCTCAGATAGGGGTCCTCAGTTTACATCTCATTTCTGGAGATCATTTCAGAAAGGTCTTGGTACTCATATGAATCTCAGTACAGCATTTCATCCGCAGATAGATGGTTAGGCAGAGCGTACCATTCATACCTTAGAGGATATTTTGAGAGCTTGCGTGATCAATTTCAAGGGTAGTTGGGATGATTACCTACCTCTCATAGAGTTCTCCTATAATAACAGTTTCCACTCCAGTATTCAGATGGCCCTATGTGAGGCACTCTATGGGCGTAGATGTAGGTGTCCGGTTGGACGGTTCGAAGTAGGTGAAGCAGCCTTGATTGGGCCATAATCGGTTCAAGAGGCTATTGAGAAAGTTCAGCTCATCAAGGAAAGGTTAAAGATAGCTCAGAGTCATCAGAAGTCTTATGCAGATGTGAGGAGAAGGGACTTAGAGTTTGAGATCGATGATTGGGTCTTCCTGAAAGTGTCACCCATGAAGGGGGTGATGATATTTGGCAAGAAAGGAAAGCTCAGTCCTAGGTATGTATGTCTTTACATAATCTTGAGAAGGGTTGGTAGAGTGGCCTATGAATTAGAGTTGCCAGCAAAACTCACAGCGGTTCATCCAGTATTTCACATTTTCTTGTTAAAAAAGTGTGTTGGTGATTCGATAGCGATAGTGCCTTTAGGGAGTGTGGCGGTGAAGGATAGCCTCACCTATGAGGAGGTACCAATTGAGATTCTTGATTGTCAGGTCCATAGGATGAGAAATAAGGAAGTTGCTTCAGTAAACGTTTTGTGGAGAAATCAGTGTGTAGAGGGAGCTACTTGGGAAGCAGAAGCAGCCATGATAGCCAAGTACCCTTACCTCTTTCCCTCTGATTTAGTTTCAACTTGAGGTAACAGTTCCCTCTAGTTTCTCAGTTTACTCTCATGTATTTCAATCCCAGTATCATGTTCCCTCAGCTATTCTTGCATTTCAGCATATTTGGATATCCATGGAACTTATTTTGGTTAGATATCAGTTTCTAGCACTCAGTTGGTAGGGATTGTAGCTTTTTCCCTCCAAACTCACTTTTTTAGTCTTCATTCGAGGATGAATGATCCCAAGAGGGAGATATTGTCACACTCCAGGATCTGAACTAGCTACTGGACTGTACTTAGCAAGAAAATCTCAGAAAAATTCAAGTTTCTAGGAACCACGGTTAAGATCACAGACCGTAGTCCAGGACCACGGACCGTTATTTGATTCATGGATCTAAAGATCAGAGAAGTACCAATTCCCTTACTCATAACCACGGATGGGATCGTGGACCATAGTTTATAACCACGATTTGTCCTATCACTCGTGGTTTCCCTAATCAGAGGATCATCAGTACAGGGCTCAGGAACCACGAGTTACATGACGAACTATCATTCAGGACCACGGTACCTCCTGTGGACTCGTGGAACCAGAACCTCAGAGGACCCTCAATCCAAGTCTCAGGAACCACGAGCCACATAACGAACCATCATTCTTAACCACGGTCCATCTTGTGGAGTCGTGGTTCCCTCAGATCAGAGAACCCCCAAGACCCCTGGACTGGACCATGACTCAGTTGATGGTACGTCGTCCAGGACAATGGTCCATCAACCAAGCTGTGATCCTTGAGTCGCGATTTTCAGCAGAGTTCTTTTAAATTTCCTAGGGGCATTCCGGACTTTTCCTACTTCTTTTAAGGCTTACGCTATGTTGTTTTGGTTATTCTAAGCCTAATTAATTAGTCAAAAACTACCTAAGTCACCTATTATCCTAAAATCATCAGACTTAGAAAGGAAAAGGGAGAAAAAAGGCGACAATTTTCTCTCAAGAACAAGCAGAGGTCTTCTTCAAGTTCAACCCCAAATCCAAAGGATTTCTCCGTAGTTTCTTCTCCAGGTATGTGGGATTTCATCAATGGGTTCCTTTCACACATTAAGTCCCTAGTTTCAGCCAGTTCTTCAGTTCTCTATGAATTTGTTCAGACCTAGGGATGTATTGTAATTTAGATTCTACTGTTCCTATTAATATCTATTTCATGTTTCTTGGAGAGTTAGTATAGTCACAGGTTCAGAACTTAGAAACCCTAGCATGTCAAAATTTCAGTATTCGTAAAATTATGCTTGCTAGGCAGACAATTCAGATAATCATATTTCAGTATTAGAATGCCATCAGTTTCAGTATATATATACATATATGTGAATTTTCAGATAATTGTCAGTATTTGAGCTATCCAGTGTTTCAGCTTGCATTTCATTGCTTACTTTCTGTTGGGAGTAGACTTAGTACCAAGCGGATGACGGGATGAAGGCTTAGCTTTCAGATAAGGCTAAGTCCTTTAGTAGCAATCCCCCAATCCCAGAACTACAGCGCCATCGTAGGTGTAAAGAGGGGTCGGTTGTCAGGTTAGGCTGCACATCTCTATCCCTTGGGACATCAGTTAGTCGATCCACATCAGACTTCTTTTTACCCTTGGAAAGGTATGAACACCCTTCCATCCAGGATTACAGGTTGGCCCCATAGTTAGATCCACTTGGGGTATGTCGGTTAATAGTATCTCCTACAGTCAGACTCATATTGCATTGACCATGTACTCAATATTTGTTTCAGTATTTAGTTCAGCAGATTATATTCATGTTAGAACTTGGTCATTATATCCAGCTTAGCTTTCAGCTTATGCTTCAGTATATATATATATATATATATATATATATATTTCCATGTTCAGTTATTATGTTGTTCAGCTTAGCCTATATCCCGCATGCTCAGTACATTCAAAGTACTGATGCATACTTTTGTGCTACATCATTTTATGATGTAGGTTCAGGCGCTCAACATCCGGATTGCGTTTAGATCGACTTCTAGTATTACTCAGCAGCTTCAGTGGTGAGTCCTTATAGTTCGAGGATGATAGACATGCTTTATCTTTCAGTCTTCTTATTTTAGTTTTTAGATTTTTAGAGTTAGTTGGGGGCATGTCCCAGCAACTCACATCAGTTAGAGGCTTTTAGACATAGACTAGATTCAGCTATTGAGTTGTTAGTGTTATTTTCAGTCATCATTATACTCTATATATATATATATATATTATATATTCAGATGTTTTGGTCTCTTTCCCACTTCAGATATTAAACTATTTTCAGCTTCCGCACAATATATATTTTCATCATAAATTATTTAGATATACCAGACCATGGGTTAGCTTGGGGTCACTTGTGGCACTAAGCATTGTGTTACGTCTAGGAGGTAGCCTCGGGGCCTTACAAATATATTCCTTACTTTGTGAGTATATTGCTTGAGGAAAAGCAATAGTTCAAGTTTGGGGGTTTGATAAGTTGGTAATCTACCAACTTATTGAGCCTTTATTCATGAATTATTGTCACATTTTGATAAGATTTAGAAGTACTTATTCTTTTATGGATGCAAATGCAGGTACTCTTGGTCAAAATTCGAAAACAAGGAATTGGACCCAAAATAGCTCAAAAAGAGTTAAAGTATGAAGGTGATCAGAATCAATGAAGAATCTGCCGAGAGGTGAAATCCATAGGTAAAATGCACAATACATTAGGCAGATCGCACCTCCTTTCGTATGACACCCAACAAACAGCTGAAGTCACTGGGTTTGAGATTTGAAGTTGTGCAACACGCACAATAGCTGGTGCAATCGTACGGCACGTTGCACGTCGCATCGTACCATGCCCGAGGGGCAATTTTGTCAACTTGCAAGTGACATTTTAGGAAACTTCTAAAAATCTTTTTGGGGGGTGTACCTGATAGTTTAGTATAGTTTTTAGAAAATATTGAAGAGTTTTCCATAGAGGGAGTTTCCCAAAGAAGATAATGAGTGAACTTGAATGTTCTCATCTTCTACCTTGAGATTCCACCATTATTGTACAAATTAAGCTTGGATATTAGATATTGGCACAACTATGAATGGAAATTTGAATCAATCAATTGATATAATCTCTTATTTTCTTAGCATGAGTGGATAATTTCCTTGTCTAGGGGTATGTGTATGATGGGTATTTGAATTTGGGTATGGGTCTTTCTTAATTGTGCTTATAATTGCTAAATTAATGTGGGTCTATTGAATTCTCCATATTTTAACTCTAAAATTGATGGTTGCAACCATTGGTTGAACGAACTTGGTTATGTTCTTACTTGAAAGAGAAGTTCATGATTTTGGTTGAGAATTCAATAGTAGGTACTTGGGATTTCCATCTAGATTGAGGCTAGGAATAGATTAATCACCGGAAAACACCCATTTAAGAGTTTAAGCTAGAAATAGTATGACTTTCCCAAGCTTGTATTGGTTGGTTTGTGTTGAAACCATCGTGCTTGAATAAAGACCATTGGATGAATGTTTGGAAGATCAAAAGATTGACATTCATGACTAAAACCAATGCTACCTATATCGTTTATTAAGAATTTGCATAATTTAGCAAGTACACTAACCCCCATTCAAATCCCATCGGAAACATACCCCTAGTCGTCCTCTCATTTGATTACAAATCCCTTCCTTACTTTACTTTCTTATTCGAATTGCGATTATGACAGATTCCCAATTCCTTGTTTCCCCCCAATTTACTTTTTATGTTATTTTAACAATTACTCTCTTCTTGATTGATATATGATAATCTCTTAGCAACTCATCATAACCATTCTTTGTGGGATTGACCTCGACTCTCATCAGGAATATAAATTTTGTTTTGCTCTGATGATCGCTATCACCTCCTATTGGAGAGTGTGTTTGAGCATTATCAATAGGTCTAGACCTAATTTTGGGAAAACAGTTGTATTTTTAGTTCTCAAAGAATATTATTTTTTAAAAGTTTTGTTAAGTGATGAATACCGATTTCAATTACCATTATCATATGATTTGTTTTCAAAAGGAATTCTGCTTAATCATGCTGGTTTAAATAAGAGATGTCACCTATCGAATAGAATCGATTAGGTGCCCACACGACCTGCCATAAAATTGAGTTATGACAGTTGGTAACATAGCCTAGGTTACTGGTCTCCCAAGTATAAGAGCAATGTCAGGAAGATTCCAGCGGATTGGTTAGTTGACATCCCCTTCAAAATTTTGGGAAGCTATGAGGTATTTAGGAGTTGTTTAACTTTCTTCTTCCCTATCGTGCAGTTCTAGTGTATTGTTTCCCCGAGTTGAGTTCAATTGGTATCTAGCCATTTGCAGTTAGTATCTCGAAGAGGATAGTTGGTTTTTGGAGATATCCTATTGGTATCTACCCAATTTCAATTGGTATCTGACATTAAGGAGTCATGATAATGTTTGGGATGTGTGATTTTGTGATGATAATGACGTGTACAGTTGCCAATAGATAGGACCATGATTTAATTATTATATGCTAAGGTGAAAACGAAATGTTGGTTCATAAAGCAATAATGATATTGTTATGTGCTGAAGTTATAAAGACCATTGTTAAATTTATAAGATTGTGGCTTCGTGAGTTGAAATATAAGTAAGAGTGTATGCTTGTGCAAAGGATTTTTAGCAGGTAATCTACCCGACCGTTTCGCAGTAGCAAAGGATTTTTTGGCATGGCAGTCTACTTCTGTGAGGAAGGGACTAATATAACGAGATCCTTCATAGTAGTGAGCCATTTCTTACCATGGCGGGTCACTATAATGAGACAGCGATCGTCGCGGCAAAATGGAACAAAATAGAAGCTCCGTTCTTATTCCCTTGTTTTGGGAATTCACCTGTTCAAGTAATTTTCAAGAGTTAAAAACTTACAAAAAGAAATTTCATAAAAATTATTAGCCTACAAACAGGGCCACCATTCTTCGAGTGGCACCAACAGCACCCGTAATCCCAAATGATAGAAAATATAAGAGTATTCAGTAGTGCAACAAAGTAAAGGATTGTCTAACAAGGCTCCTTCAAGGGAAAATAAAAAGTATAATAAGAGAGGATGAGGGATGGGAATACTCTAGTCATTCCATCAGTTATCAGTACTCGAATCACTGGACTCTTCCTCGTCTAGCTCACTGAGGAAGGCAAACTCCTAGGCATCCTCTCGCCTAACCTTAGCAATCTTCTTGCCCGAAGTGAATTCCTTGATAAGGGACTTGATCCCCTTCCACATCCTCACTAGTAGCTTGTCCCGATAGCGTCCCTTCCTTCTCTCTGCATCCAACTTTTCCCAGAGCTCTACATGGGCCTGTGCCAAGGACTCAAAAGAGACATGAGGGACTGAGGTACCTGTAGTTTTGTCCTTTCCTTACCTCAGACCTTTCCCCATATTGTTTAAACACCCAAAAGGGTTATTTCTCATAAAAACATCGATCATTCTCTAAAGTATTCTTTCAAGATACTAAGTCACCTAACCTAGGATTCCAGGCAATACAGAGCATTGAAACTCAATCAAAAGACTTCACCAAGTTCTTCCATCAGATTTCTTCTCCTTCTCAGGTATGTAGGTATTCAATAAGGATTCCCCTTCACTCTTATGCCCAAACCTCAAGTTTTCTATTGATTTAGGAATTTATGAAACTAGGGTTCTTATCCAATTATGAAATTTCCTGTAAATTCGATTTACCCATATTGCTATGTGATTTATAGTCCTTATTAAATGATTTGACATGATTTTGATAAGTATTTCTTAACCCCATGATTGGAAAATAAACCTAGCATAATTTGACCTTGTTATATGTTTTAATCTAGATTTGGCATGTTCATATAACATGACCTCAAGTGTTTATAAAAATAGCATACCTAGTTCCTCAAGTTATGAATTTTAGTAAGAACATATTTTTAAACTAGTGTCATGCTATGCTTTTAAAAATTTATGTTTTCATGATATGTCTAAGCTCTATGATATGTTTTGGGATTAGTATTTAGCACCGAGATGATGAGGGTTCTATATAACCCAAGTCCAGAACTATGCTGCCACTATACGTTTGCCCTTTTTAGGCGTACTTCAGGATCCTTACGTATATGGTTCTAACTTTGGTCGATTAGAAAAACTTTTTTCAGTGTGATTGTATGACACTGGACTCCATGGTGCTCATATGGTTTATATCGGTTATAAGAAACTCCCACAAGAAATGGTTTCAAATTACTAAGTTTACATGACTTCTAGTTTTCAGGCTTAGACTCATTGTTTTATGACTTATACTTATGTAGCATGATTTTACCTTATGATTTTACTTTGAGTCTTTGCACTACAGCTTTCACTATTATTGCATGATTTTAGTTTTAAGTATGCTTTCAAGTATGCTTTTATTATGACATATGCATATCTCACATACTCAGTGAATTCTATAGTACTGATTGCATATCTCTCTGTGTTGTATCTTATCATGATGCAGATCCAGGCGCTCATTCCTAGACTCGTGGTTAGAGACAGCAGGACTTCCAGTCGCAGTTAGTGAGTCCTTGTCATTAGAGGGCTTCTTTATGAGTTTTAGTTAGTTTACGACTTTCCTTCATTACTTAGAGTTAGCTGGGGATCTTTTCCCAGCAACTCGTCTATCAGCTTTTAGAGGCTTTTCAGACATAGTTAGACAGTTATTTCAGATTGTTGTTCTTAGACTTATATATCTCTCATATATTAAGTTGCTCATTATTTCTATTAAGCTTCCTCTCTATATGTTTATCATTATGAATAAAGTCATGCTAAGGCCAAGGGTTAGCTTGGGAACACTTGTAGTCTCAGGTCCCTTATCGCGTCCTAGGGATAGGCGCGGGGTATAACAAACTTGGTATAAGAGCATCATGTTTAAGGTGTCCTAGGGTGTCTAAGAGCCACATTAAGTAGAGTCTCTTTCATAGGTGTGAAGAGCGCCACACTTATGAGGGGGAGGCTACGAGACATTTTAGGAAAAACTCCACTTCTTTCATGTTCCTTATCATGCGATAGATTTTAACTAAGATTGTTAGAGAATTTTATGCTAACTACAAAGCCGTATTGGAGAGCAGCTGCAAAAAAGGTCAGAAAGCAAAAGATTTGCCTGCTCTTGAGAGTGTCCCAGTTAGAGAGGTACATGTTAACATTTTAGTCCGGACTATCAATCGCTTTCTATATGGACCAGACTATGTGGAGCCAATGAACACTAGTGAGTATGACCATAAATACACTATCCAAGCATAGCATACAAAGTGGATGGCACAACTTGTCACAAATGGAGCTATGGATTGGCTTCACCAAGAAAAGTCAAATATCACTAAACCATTGCTAAGCTTTAAAGCAAAATTTTGGTTGGTTGTGGTTCATCTCTTTCTCATGCCAATGGTGGACTAATTAACACCAAAGCGGGTTGTTCTAGTAGAGAGTTTGATGGCAAAGTATAAGTTAAACTTTGGCAAGATCATTGCGGAAGAGATCAGGGAAAGGGTGACCAAAATTGCTACATCATATCTCTTTCCCTGCCTGATCAATCATTTATGTGATGAGGTTGTTGTCCCACTCTTGTTCGATATTGACCATGCTGATCCGTGCACCAAAACACACAATCTGGACAAGTTAAAAAATGAAAATAAGCCATTGTTGCACAATAAAGGGTCCACATCAGGCTCGGTGAAACCTACCACCATTCATGATGCCTTTTCATTACCTCCAAAAATGGTACTGTATCTTGCTGCTCTGGAAAACCCATAGGGAAGTCTGAATGAGGCCACTCCCTCAGCTATAGGGGAAGAAGTTGTTGTCATTTTAGGCTGCCCCTACAGAGGAGTGGTACTAACTCCTTTCGGGGTTGATTTCTCAACCTGGTCCCTCCATCATAACTTAGCTGGACCCTCCAGCTGATATGTAGTATACCCAACTCCGTGAGTCTCTAGCAAGCCAGGATGGTGTAACATCTCCTCACATGTAGTAATGAAGTCATGTGGGTCCTGACCTAATGTACCAGTGAATCTCGGCGATGTCAATCTCAGAAATCTACTCAACGCCTTCTGTTCCCCATCTGTCATAGTTGGGATAGGAGCGACAAGCTGTACAATCGCTGGAACTAGAATAACTTCAGCACGGGGAGCCGCATTAGCAGGATGCGCTTCTGAACTCTGAACACCCAGGGCTACCCACTGAGCGGATATTTGTGCTACCTCAGAAGGTCTCTCCCCTATCATACCCAATAGCTGAAGTAGTAAACCCCGAATATCTAAAGACTGAGCTGGGGCTGAAGCTGGCACAGAAACTGGTACTGGAGCTGGTGGTACCTGGGTTTTCCCTTGGTCCATATGCTGCTACTCAGGGATGAACTCGGGCTCATAATCATACTCGGGCTCTACCTCAACTCTAGCAGCTTTAGCATGTGTCGCTGCTCTGGGACATCCACGACCCCTACCTCTACCCCTGTGACCACCCCGGCCCCTAGCTGGAGTCAGAGGTGCAGGGGTAGGAGGCTCTCCTTCATCAGAAGCCGAAGACCTTGGGTGAACCATCTGCGGAAGAGTGAACTAGAACTAGTGAGATTTCCAAAATGTTCAAGGACACTACGCACGAGAGAGAAATAGCAAGAAAAGTCTATTTTACCTAAGATGTCACCATAGCCTCCCGAAGATTGAGTACGGATGTCTCCGTCCCGATCCGCAGGACTCTATTAGACGTTGGATCCTATACTGATAACACCGGTGAACCTAGAGCTCTGATACCAAGATGTTAGGAACTGATTTCTCTGTCATGATGGCACCTACAACTCCCCAGTATGCGAACCAATCCCCGTAGCTTGGAACGGTCAGTAATGGGCTACTATCTAACAATCTAAGGGGAAGAAACAGTTTAATAAACAGAAGCAAGAGAACAAGATGAAGAGAATAGATAATAGGAATACATACATATACGAAAGCTAAACCAACCCAAAACTTGGTATCAATGTATAGAGCCAGAACTACATGTAAGGAGTACGAAGCATCCAAAATAATATATACACATATGTCTCCGAGTAGTAATAGAGTACATAAAGCAAAAGATAAACTAAAGATAAGCTTCGGTCGCCAAGAGCTCACCCTCAGTCTGGGATATCACCAAAGTAGCTCCTCGGATGAGTCTCCAACGAGCTAACATCCATGGCCTACACTAGGATCTGCACCAGAAGATGCAGAGTATAGTATAAGAACCAAATGTGAAGCGAAAGGTACCCAGTAGGTATCATAGGCCGACTGGGCACATATAAGATAAAAGACCAGTAATGAACATAATAGAAAATAGATAGTCACAGAAGGCAACGGATAAGTACACAGAACTAGCCCAGAGGGAAGACAACAAAAGCGACATACAAGGCTAGCAAGTAGAATATATACACACAGCAGGCATAGGTGAAAGTAAGAAATGGCGCACCTGGGATCTTTGCAATACAAGTATATAGTAAGTTTAGAAGTGGATGGTATACCAGTAACCTCAAGTACAACGGGAAGGAGGAGAAAAAATAAAGATAGGCATGCTCGAAAGACAGGAACAAATCACCAACTAAATCATACCAAACTCAAGCCAGGAACCAGCAACCTCTCAATATCCAATCTCATATATATAACCATAGTAGGGTGTAGCATAGAGATAAAGTAACAAGTGTCTACCTACAGTCCCCCAGCAGCCCATACAACCGAGGAACGCAATCAAGTGAAAATAAACTCCCCGGCCGCCCATACAACAGGAGTGTACACCCAATAAACAGCAAATAAGGGTGGAAGCTCACACAAATGAATGATATGAAATGATATGCCAAAATAAGTGTAACCACAGTGTCAGTTTGTTACCTCCTCTGGTTCCCCAAAGGTCCAATAAAGGTGGGATCCATGGAAAGACTTCTCCCAAGTACATCTACTCCGCCGTACAACCCTACCCCCAGTCACTCTTTTGCCCGTAGCACTTGGTCCAACACGACAGGGTCCATGGAGAGTAGACCACATACTACACTCAAACCTCAACTATCAGTCTGGAGTGCCACCGGATCCAAACTAGTACTCAAATGCTCAAAATGCATGCCTGAATTCTATCCAGGTACAAATCAATTAAACAAGTCTCACAAACCCCTTTCAAGGGTGCTCGAGGGTATCCGGGTTTAAAAAATTAGTAAGTTAAGTCCGCTGCTTGGCTTTACCGAGGCTAATATCACTTCTCATCCATAACAGGGTAAATCTAGCACCTCGGTCCAATCGGGTCTAACATATAGTAGGAAAATGTAGCAAATCTTTCTTTTAACCTTTCTTACCCCAAGAAGATCCATTATGATGATACCAAACCGTCCATGATTAATTTTACCGAAAACAAGCCCCACATGCCATGCAAGGTTTAGAAAATCATCAATAGAAGGCCCGAAGCCAAAATCGTAGTAAAATTCATGAAGAAAATCCTTTTGTATGCATGATAATGGCATGCTTAATCATAATCAGTAGCCTAACGTCTCACAATAAACCTATCAGCCCTGCACAGGCTCCAATCATTCTACAGCACAGATAGCCAACTCTATAATAGTAATATCGATGTCCGAGACTCACGGACATTCCCAATATCCCACTATTTATGTTCCAGAGTCTATATAAGGTCACACAGGACCATAAGGGTAAATAGAGCGTAGAAAGCAAATACTACAAACATCGGAGGAAGTAAAGTAACCAAACATGAATAAGCGGTCAAGGTCTGTGGTACCAACCTAGTAAACCCAACCCAAGGATGCCCATTAGTATAATTTTATTCGATATATACTAAGTCTAGGGAGCTTAGACCGTAACCTACCTGTCATTCGATGACAAGTTGCCCGAACAACAATGTCCAAGCCCAAATCGCTCTTAGAGACCCCGAGTGATAATCAAACTATCAACAACATAATAAACACATCAATATGAGTCTAACAACACCCATATTCTATAATAGTCATCAGGTTGAAGTTTCGATCACCGGCAGACCCATGGGACCCGTAACCCAAAATCAAGAACGAAAATGCACAATATGATCACCGAGACCATAGGAGTACATGCTCGGAAAATCAAAGAAATTGAGCAACAAATTCGAGCTAAAATAGCCCCTACTAGCCAAGAACCCAATTATGGAAAATACGGAATTAAAAACTGGAAAGAAGCAAGAATCACCTACCAAATTGAGGGAATTATGCCAAGAGCTATGAATTGAATGAGTCCCCGAGCATGTAACGCCACACATGAAAAGATTCTACAATGAAATTTGAGCTTGAGGAGGATGACAATAATGGACATTTAAGCCAATGGAGAAGACAACAATGCAAAGAGGAGAAACTTACCCAAAACGCCAACAGAGCAAGGCATTATCGAGGGAACAAGGATTCTACAAGGGTGTACAGATTTGGAGTAATTTAGAGAGGGTTTGGGTGAGTTTAGAGTTGGGGAAAATGAGAGAATAGAGATGGAAAAACGTAATGGCAAGCTTAAATAGTTGTTGGCCTAGCCCTTCGCGAATGGGGCCAGCCATTGCATCCGCGATAAATAATTTCCCAAGCGGCTGGCATAAGCCTACACGAACGCGGCCAGCCACCGCGAACGTGAAGGTCAAGCTGAGTGGGCAACTTGCATATGCCTAGGTGAATGCGGCCAGCCACCGCGCATGCGAACGCCAAGTTGATGCCATGACAGCACCAGCTGCCAACAGCAATGCCCAACAAGAAAACTCCTCAGATGGACCCTCGGGAATACACTCGGGGTCCCGCAAACACAAATTAATAGAGCTATTTGACTATAAAAAGGTATTTCAGACTCAACAGAATTGACAAAGATTCCAATAGAGGTCGATAGCATAAAAAGTGGGCCCCACGCCCAAGAACCAACTTTAGGCCAATCTTTCCAAAATGGAACACCAAGGCCTAAAATGATTCGGCAAGCCTCGGGACCTGAACCAAAGGTCTCCCCAACCCAAGGTCAACATTCCAGAGCTAACAGCACTGCCAGAATTTTCATCCGAGACCGTCTTCTCCATATGTTGATCAAAGTCAAACTTTCAAGTTCAACTTGGCTAAAACACAAAAACCAAGACAAAACAAAACCAAAAGCTCCTAAAACCCGACCAAGGGTCGTTCTAGATCAAAATCCACGTTCCGGAGCTAATGAAACTGTCAGAATTCGATATTGGCTAAAGTCAATGATATTCTAAGTTAAGGCTCTAAAATAGGCAAACGGACAAAAAACCAAATGAATGACCAGGGCACCAAACCACCGGTCCCAGTAAGCCATAAATGACTTGGGGTCACTACAGGAAAGCTCTAATAGTACAATGAATGCAAAAATGCGAAGATGACCGGAAGGGTCATCACATACATGGATCTCACTTTAAATAAATATAGATATGTGAGAACAATATTTTTTTCATCACCTGCATTGGAGTCTGGTCTAATTTAAATTTGCATTGAAAAGTCCCACATTAAAAGTAAAGCACTCTTCAACAAAAGCGACTGTGTACTCAATGATACTCGAATTCAAAACTTTTAATTAAGAAAGATGAAGTACTTAATTATCACTCTACCACAACTCTTGTTGGTATGTGAGAACAACAAGTGCAACTGATAGTTCACGCAAGCTGGAACGTAAGCTCGGTTAACTCAAGAAGAAAGTATAGAATAAATCACGGAATTAAGAGTGTAACGGTCAATTCATTTTATTTAGTTTAAAAAGTGAACAGAAAATTTAAATCTTACTATTTATATACTATTTTAAAAAATATTTTTGAATTAATATCTCTTCATTATAAATCCAACATTAGTAGTTCATTTATACAATGTAATTTTAAACGCTTTAATACATATCAGGATCTTGAACACTATAATCTTACAGAGACGTTATAGAAAACATACCTGATGCGAAAGACATCATCACAGAGAGTAGCGGAAGCGTTAATTATAAATTGGTTTCTATATCCTTGACCTAGCCTTATGTTACCACAGTCGTCAATGATGGAAAGAATATAGAGAGTATGTGGTAACCCTAATGGGTGGAGGGAGGACTAATTTATATAGGTTAAGACTTAATTCGGTACGTCCATCATCTAACCGATATACGGACAAGATCTATTCTTCATTAAATGTTAATTATGGTCTTACTTGGGTCACAAGCAAACTTGGGCCATAAGTAAGATATTATTCGTACATTCTCCCACTTGGACCAATGACCATATAACATTCATAGACATAAAATATTAGTTGCACATGAAATAAATCTCTTCAGTAATGTCCATCATACATACCACAATATGACAAACTACTAATTCGAGTTATGGCGGTTGTACATAATTTTGTGCTACATACTTCCTTCAATATACTACTACATTAGCAACTTATCATACTAGGTTCATAAGATATAAAACATATAACATTATGGTCTACAATAATATCTCATAGAGACTTATCTTGTAATATCTCAAAACAATAAGGTGTACACCATTATGAGAAACAAAAAAATCATTAATGTATATCAGAAATACATAATTGAGCTCAGAGTGTCAAAACATCATAAATATATCAATCATAAGTACAACCAAGACCCATTCTTTGAACATGTTCTTTAAATATCTTTGGTTGTAAGCCCTTTGTTAACGGATCTGCAATCATAAGATCAGTTTAATATTTTCAAGCAACACTCTTTGTTTTTGAACTTCTTCCTTAACGGTAAAGTACTTTAATTCTATATGTTTGACACCTTTGTAGTACTTATCATTCTTGGAGAAGAATACTGCTGCAGTATTATCACAATAAATTTTCAGCGGCTTGGTAATCGTGTTGACAACCCCAAGTCCTAAAATAAATTTTCACAGCCATAATGTATGAATTGTGGCTTCATAACATGCCACAAATTCTTCTTCCACTGTGGATGTATCAATGACAGATTGTTTAGTACTCTTTCACGATATTGATCCTTCAGTTAATAGGAACAAGTAACCAAACATGGATTTTCTAGTGTCAGTACATCCAGTAAAATCTGAATTTGAGTATCCAGTAACTTCTAAGTGATTGGTTCTCCTATACATGAGCATGTAATCCTTCATTCCTTTCAGGTACCTCAAGACTTTCTTTGCAGCTTTCCAGTGATCAATTCCAGGATTACCTTAATATATTTCTAGCATCATGATCGCAAAATTAATATTCGATCTTGTGCAAGTTTGAACATACATAAAACTTTCAACAATAGAAGAGTAAGGAATTGATTCCATTTCTTTTTATTCTACATCATTCTTCGAAAATTGTATGAGACTAAATTTATCCCCTTTTTGAATAAGAACAATTCTTGCTGAATAGTTCTTCATGTTAAATCTGTCTAGAACTCTTTTAATATAACCTTTTCGAGACAATCCCAATAATCCTTGTGATCTATCATGAAATATTTTTATCCCTATCACATAGAATGCCTCACCCATATCTTTCATTTCAAAATTCATAGAGAGAAAGACTTTCATCTCACACAATATACCTAAATCATTAGCAGCAAGTAAAATACCATCAACATATAGGACTAAAAATATAAACTTACTCCCACTGATCTTTTAGTATATACACCAATTCACGGTAATCTTCTTAAATTCAAAAGATGTTATGGTATCATTAAACTTTATATATCATTTTTGTGAGGCTTGTTTGATTCTATATATTGACTTCTTTAGCTTACACACCATTTGACCTTTTTCTTTAATTTTTAAACCCTCTGGTTGGTCCATATAAACTTCTTCCTCGAGGTCTCCATTAAGAAAGACAGTGTTCACATCCATTTAGTGTAACTCTAAATCATAATGAGCTACCAAAGCTAAAATAATTCTTAACGAGTCTTTCTTTGAGACCGGTAAAAATGTCTCTTTATAATCAATGCCTGCTTTTTGAGTATAACCCTTGACAACAAGTCTGGATTTATATTGTTCAATATTACCATTTGAATCGCGTTGGTCTTGAAGACCCATCTACACCTGATTCTTTTGGAACTTTCTAGCAATTCAATGAGATTTCAGATTTTATTGTATTCCATGAATTTTAACTCTTTTTCATGGCATTAACCCATTTATCAGACTCAATACTTTTTATGGCCTGTGAAAATGAAATCGAATTTTTATTAAGTCCAATGTCAAAATCTGACTCTTGCAAATAAATCACATAATCATCTGAAATGGTCGATTTTCTTTCTCTTTGAGATATTCTTAATGGCACTGTTTGTGATTCATTTACGTCAGATACTTGTGAGTTAGTTCCTTCCTGAAGTGTTTCACCCAAATGTTATTCCACATTATCAAAGTGTTCTTCAATAAGAGGAACAACATTTATTATTGGTGCGGAAGTAGGCACATTCATGAGAAATGGAATATTTACCCTTATCTCATTAATTTTCACACTTTGTCGTTCAACACTCCCACTCACTTCACCATTCTCAATGAATCTTGCATTATCGATTTTAACAATTCTTGAACTATGATTTGGACAGTAAAATATATACTCTTTAGATTTCTCTGAATAACCAATAAGGTAACCACTTACTGTTCGAGAATCTAATTTTTTCATGTGGATTATAAACTCTAGCCTCCGCTGGACAACTCCAAACATACAGGTGTCTTAAACTAGGTTTCATTTTATTCCACAGTTCAAAAGGGGTATTTAAAACTGTCTTATTAGGAATCCTGTTTAATAAATATACAACAATTTTAAGAGCATACATCCACAATGATTAAGGTAATGAGGAATTACTCATCATATCCTAATCATATTCATAAGTGTTTGATTACGATTTTCTGCAACACCATTTTATTGAGGTATTTCTGGCATAGTATATTATGCACATATGCCATGTTCTTCGAGAAACTTTGCAAATAGATCTGGACATTATCCTGATTCGTTATACTTTCCATAATATTCACCACCTCTATCTGACCTAATGATTTTCACTTTCCTGTCTAATTTTCTTTCAACCTCATTAACGTACACTTTGAGAGCGTCCGTTTCTTAAAGATTTTCTTTTAATAAATAGATAAATTCATAACGCAAAAAATCATCAATAAAGGTGATAAAATATTTTTCTTCACCAAAAGATGGAACATCAAAGGGTCCACAAATATCAATGTGTATGATTTCAAGAAGTTGAGTGCTTCTTGTGGCACCTTTCTTAGTATGCTTGGTTTGCTATTCCTTAATGCAATCCAAGCATACATCAAGATCAGTAAAATTCAGATTCGGGAGAATCTCATTCTTTACTAATCTTTTTAATCTTTCTTTGGATATATGACCCAAACGTCTGTGCCACAAGTAAGCAGAACTTTCGTTCAGTAAATTATGTTTAATTTCAACATTTTTATGAATAGCAAGAAGAGATTCAGAAAAAATATTATCGAGTTTCAATCTATATAAATCATCAATAAGAACATCAGAATCATACAAAATAGTATTCTTATTTAAATTGAAATATCCATGTCCAAACTTAAAATCAAATCCAGAAATATCAAGTCTTAAAAGAGAAATCAAATTCCTAGAAACTGAAGGAAAATAAAGAGTCTGTAATAGATCAAGGTGATGTCCAGTCTCCAAGATCAACCGATAAGTCTCTATGCCTTCAATTTGAGCCTTCATACAATTTCTCATGAACAAGGAATTCTTATTTGAATTTGTAGTTTGGATCGTAGTGAATCTCTGCAACATAGTAAATACATGAGTAGTTGCACCAGAATCAAGCCACCAAGTATTATTAGGAACTTCTACTAAATTTGATTCGAAATATACAAAAGCACTAAATGTACCTTTCTTTTCAAATCAAGCTTTACGTTTCTGGCAATCTTTCTGATAGTGTCCTTCCTTTCTACAGAAATGACACACATCTGCCTTGAGTTCCTTATGAGCATTCTGTGAAACTTTAGCAGGTGTTTTCTTCTTGTTAAACTTGTTGGCCTTCACTCTAAGTCCTTTACCAGCTCTTTGACCTATGAGGTTAATTGAATGACCTCTTTGTTTCTTAAGTCTTGACTCTTCTTGAGTAAGCATACTGGACAATTCATTAACATCCCACTTATCCTTAATAGTGTAATAGTTAATTTGGAATGGTCCATACTCAAGAGGCAATGAGTTCAGAATAAACTGAACCAAAAAGGTGTCATCCACTTTCATCCCCAAGGTCCGAAGTCTTATTGCAGTGTTAGTCATCTTGATGATATAATTTTGCATATTACGTGACCCGTCAAACTTCATGGTCGTGAGTTCAGCCATTAGTGTACCAGCGAGAGACTTATCAGCAGAACAAAAATGTTCTTCCACAAACTTCAGGTATTTTCTGGCACTTTATGTTTGTGGAATAGTACTCTTAATATTGTTAGCAACGATAATTCGCATGAACATAAGGCTCAATATGTTAAAGCGCTCTCATGATTTATGGAAAGACTTCTCATCCTCACTGTTCTTATCAGTAATGATAGCAGGTTTGTCATTCAGCAGAGCCAAGTCAAGATCCATCACACTTAAGTGAAACTGGACTTGTTCATGCCATTCAAAGAAGTCCAATCCATTGAACACTATGTCGTAATTCTCCTTTGGATAGATACTATGACACAATATCATAATTTAAATGTCAATTTTATCTTCAATAGGCAATTAAATATTTTATTCAAATATATATGACATCTTTGGATATACAATATATATTTTTAATATTTGACTAAAAATATTAATTTACCTCATAATGTTCACTATTCGTAAAATGATTGATTCACCTTTGGGTAAATTCTTAAGTTCTAACAATAGTGAAAGTCAATTTATCTATTTATTTTCAATATAGACACTTCATTAATTTTCACAGATAAATGACAATTTTATATATGCATATTTTTCTTAACCATACTAGTTTGACCACGTTGGTCACTAACAAACTATATTAATACAAATGCACACATAATATTATAAATTTTACACATGTGAATAATTTTAAACATTCTAGTTTGACCACTTTGGTGACTAACAAACTATAAAAAAATAATACATGCATTAAGTGATCATAAATATTATGTGTATAAATATTAAATATTCTAGTGTGACCACTTTGATGACTAATAAACTATATCATATTAAACACACATATTATTTCTGGTAAGGACCAATGTAATTTGTTGCAACATAATAGGCATTATATTATTGCAAGACATAAATAGCAAACAATCATTATTGGGTTATGGGAATTAAGAACCATTATTGCATAATACGGGATTAAGGTTCAACTTAAAACTTGTGCAGAAACAGATCCCAATAATTTTGACATAAAGCTTTATCTAATTATGGCTCGAGCCAGATCCAGAATTGAATTACTTTAGAATTTAAAAATAAATAAATTATGGCTTATAATGGTAGATACCCTACCTTTTATTCTTATCTCAATTTCAATTCTAACACTTAAGGGCAAGAGGCAGTTTTTGGCATTGACTGTCAGAGACATAATTAGGCCTTACATTATGTCATTAGTATTATAAAAATTAGTGGTCACATGCAATGATTAAAGAATAAAAACAAAATAAGGTTTGTAAACAAAAAATGTGACTTTGGCTCTAATTTGGTAAACCGAACACGGTTACATCATATGACAGTGACTTCGAAGGCAAATCAATAATACTGTAAATATGATTGTACAAATAACACGGTGTTACATCATAATATTTTCTTTGACGAAGATTATCGGTTTAAATATCCAGGCTCGGATGACACAGGTAAATTTAAATACTTTAATACATATTAGGATCTTGAACACAATAATCTTACAGAAACGTTATAGCAAATATACCTGATGCGAAAGACATCATCTCAGAGAGAAACGAAAGCGTTAATTGTAAATTGGTTTCTACCTCCTTGCCCTAGCCTTACATTACCACAATCGTCAACGATGGAAAAAATGTAAAGAGTATGTGGCAACTTATTCCGATACATTCATCAAATAACAGATGTACGAACGAGATCTATTCTTTATTAAATGTTAATTATGGTCTTACTTGGGTCACAAGTAAACTTGGACCACAAGTAACATATTATTCTTACCTACAATTCCCAAATAACTTATTTTAACCAAATCATCTCACAATCATTTATAAAATAATTATAAATAAACCTAAAAAAAGATATCTTTCTATATATAATAGTAATTAATGTTATGAATTTTCCTTTTTACCATTATAACATAATTTACAATTAAATAAATATTTATGACTTATTTTAAATCATAAATTTCACAAGATCTTTTTTTGGGGGGGTGTATTTGGTACGGATGAGAATGTTTTCTGAAAAATATTTTTCTATTTTTTGTATCTAGTTGGTCAAAAAAATTGAAAAAAATTGAAAAACAAGCTCTTTGAAAATAAGAAAAATGACTTATCTAATGAAAGTAGGGAAAACAAGTTGCATTGTCTCCTCTCCACCCTCACAACCACCACAACCCTATACTCACCCCTCTCCCACCCCACCCACAACCCCCACCAAAACACCCACCCCCACAGTCAACCCACCCCACACAATTTTTGTAAATTCTTTTCTACCCCACCCCACCCCCAACGCCTCCACCCCGCCCCCACCTCCACCCCCACTCACCCCAACATGTCTTTTGATTTTTACCAAGCATTTATGCGGCAAGAGCTTATTACGAACTTCAACTTGGATAGCTTCATTCTAAAACAATGATAGTCATAGAAGCTCCTTTCTTCCTACATATAATAATTGTCTACATTTCAAAAATATATGTATATGTCTTTTTATTTTATTTTATTTTTCCCGATTGTTCCTCTCTTATTTATTTTTATAATTTTGTTGCTCCTACCTTTACTCCTCCAATATGTCCTACTCCTTAAACAATCTTCAACACATAATTCTATTTTGTGAAAATATAAGTTTGATTAGAAGTTCTTGAACCAATTGGAGGCTCTTTTACTGCATGATTATGCTATTGGGTTGATAAGTACGAAACTATATTAGTTTAAACAAATGCATTTATATAGTCCGATGAGATGTAAAAAACGATTTTCTTTGTTTTAATTTGTTTGTCATACTTTCTTTTTTAATTCATTTTTAAAAAATGTTTCTTTCCTCTTTTAGCACTCCTTAATTTCAACTTTCGACATGACATATTTAAAATCACAAAATTAAAATAAATTTTGATACATTTGACATATCTTTAATTTAAGTCCACAAAATTCAAAAATCTTCTTTACTTTCTCAAATTTCATATCAAATTCAAATAAGATAAATAAATAGAAACATAGGCCAAATACATGTAATAACACTCATTTTTTGGGGGCAAAAATCCATCAGAAAATATTCTCATTTTATTCTTTAAAAATAGCTAATTTACGCTCCAATTCAAGTGCATGTCTTACGTGGAAAACAATCACGTGACAATCAGAAATTCAAGTGCTTACAAGTCTCTACCTAAAACTTCAGGCTGACATTAAGAGTTAGTGGGTCCCATGTTTTCAGAGAAATTGCATATTGGCCGTACAATTTTGTCCAAAATGAAAATAGTACGAACATAAAAGGCATAAAGCACAATAACATCAAAGCAAATAATATAAGACAATACCGAAATTATCCTCATAGCTGACAGGCAAGTATGTTGACCTGCCTGGTTAAGCTGCTAAATTGCCTCTTATAATAAAGAGAATATTCATTACTGTACCAAGTAAAAAAAAGAAAGTCTTTACATATTTTTACTGCTTGTACCTTTGTCAAAATTTAATATTTTATTTGTTTCGATTTATATGGCACCATTTATTAGGTATAGAGTTTAAAAAATAAGGAAAGATTTTATTATATTCATTATATTATTTTTATTAAAGTTATTTTTATGCTTACTTTTTGTTGACTATTCTTCACAATAAAGTGTTAAAGTGGAACCCAATAAAAATAAAATGTAATTGATGCCATTAAAAATTGTTATTCTTTTTTTTTTTTCGGAATAGAGGGAGTAGCAATTTATACTTTTTTTAAATCATTGTTGTGGAATGAGATAGGGGGTAGATGGGGACTAAGCTAGCGTTTGGACATGAGATTTTATTTCATATTTTGAAATTATGACATGAAATTAACGTTTTGATATGTGATTTTATCTTATTATTTGAAATCATGAGATAAAATTTTAAATTCTAAAAAAAATCATGATTTGAGATTCCAAATCAAGATTTCAACTTTTTTAAATATAAAATTTACTCATAAGTTTATATTTTGTAAAAACAACAACAACAACAACATACCAGTGTATTCCCACAAAGTGCGGTCTGGGGAGTGTAGAGTATACGCAGTCCGTACCACTACCTCAGAAGTGAGGTAGAGAGGCTATTTTCGATAGACCCTCAACTCAAAATAAAAACAGTCTAGAAAAGGACATTAATATAAGAACAGGGAACACTAGGTAGTAAAACAACAGATAAGTAACAGAAAGAAGACTACAACAAAATAATACTACAGTTCATCTACCCGGAACACCAACCATACCAAAACTTCAAAAACCAGACACTATACATGTAGCACTACGACTACTAGCACAGACCCCAACACACAACACACCCACCTACTAGTAAAGACGCATCCCTACCTACTAACCTTCTACCCTAATCTGCGTTTTCCACACCTTCCTATCTAAGGTCATGTCCTCAGTAAGCTGTAACTGCGTCATGTCACGCCTAATCACTTCCTTCAATACTTCTTCGGTCTACCTCTACCTCATCTGAATTCATCCAGAGTCAACCTCTCACACCTCCGCACAAAGGCCTCTGTGCCCCTCCTCATCACATGCCCGAACCATATTATCCTCGCTTCAAGCATCTTGTCTTCCACCGAAGAAATCCCCACCTTGTCTCGAATAACCTCATTCCTAACTTTATCTCTCCTGGCGCAACATCCTCATTTCAGCCACTTTCATCTTCTGTATGTGAGAGTTCTTGGCGGGCCAACACTCCTCCACATATAATATAGTCGGTTTAACCGCCACTCTGTAGAACTTACCCTTTAGTCTAGGAGGCACCTTCTTATCACACAAGACTCCGTATGCAAGCCTTTGTAAAAAAAAAAATTCATCATTTTAAATTTTACAAAAAAAATAAAAACTCATGCTCAGCCTAAAGAGATTTTCCATACCATGTGAAATGATTGTATTAAAGAATAACTAGTCACTATTACTGTTGCCTAGTGGACCTTTATAAATTATGTGTACTTGAAAGTTTGTAATCACAAAATTTATTTATAAAAAAAAAAATGGAGATTTGCGATTTATCAATGCAGTGTATTAGGATATTACTATATCCTATTTATGAACTATGGTTTGCTCATTTGATAATATTTTATAAGAATTGGAGGAAAATTACTAGTTTTTATAACTTGTGGGCTTTTCATGTTTATGAAAAAAAATACAACTTAAAAAATTTAAATTATATGTCCAAACAAAACTTCAACTACATATTAAATAATTTTGTATCATGATTTCAAATCATAATTTCATATCACATATTCAAACGGTCCCAAGTACTATAATGAAGGGACCATATCTAAAAAATAGATAAATTTATAGTACCCTTTTTAGCTTAATGCATGTTAACATGTGACAGAGTTGTGCACATTATAGTACTTGATAAAGTGGGATAAGATAGGGGGTACATGGAGACCAAGTACTATAAAAGAAGGGACCATATCTATCTAAGAAATAGACAAGTTTAAAGTACTTTTTTAGCTTAATGCATGTTAGCTTGTCACAAAATTGTGCATATTATAGTACTTGGTAATTAAGGGCACATGTAGTGAATAGGGACTGCACAGTAATGAAGATACTCAACCCTGCTATGAAGGATCTTCTCAATAAATTTCTGACAAATCTTAATGATAAACTTAATTAATTACTACTAGTCCATCCTATTATTAGCAGTTCACGTTATTAGCTTGATCTCAATCCTGATTTTATTCCCTTTAGGTTTATATTTAACAAACAACGCAGACAAAATCAATAATATAAATTAGATTTTAATATCTTAAAATTCCTTTACGATTTAATCTTACCTAGGTTATCGATTTGTTAGCGGTTAGAGCATTCAACAATTAAGAGGAAATAATAACAGCAAAACAACAGTAGAGAGTCAGTAAAACAACCAAACATAAGCTAATATAGGCCATCTACGAGAGCTATCGAGAGTAGGATTGCACCGCCGACAGGTCTTAAGCAAACTAATTAATAAAGAACACAGAGTAATGGGCAGCAATGGAAGCTTCGAGACCAAGAAACTAGTATTGTATTAATATTTAATATGAGAGAAAAGACCGGCTCTCTTTACAACTGAATAGGGGTAACTCTTTATAGTGTACATGCTAAGGCATTTAGCCAGCTACTTCCTAGGGGAGTTTCACCAATGTGAGGACGCCATTTGTCTGGTTCGTTGGTAGGTTGGTTGATAGTCTCATCTGGCTCTGTCCTGCAGGGGCTCATCCGCGTCCTGACACTCTTGTCTCCTGCTTGCCATTTCGTGCCATGTCACCGATGGTGATGGAAGGAAACTTCATTGCCTCTGCGGGAGGTTACTCTTGTCGTGACGCTATCCATGATGTCCAAGTGTCCAAACTATTCATTCGACTATTGTCACATATCCTCGTGTCGATCTTACCCCAATACAGATAGTCTCTCCGTCTTTCGAGATACTACATCATGTAGTTCTCAGGGGACGAAAAGTGAATCGAAGATCGCTGCTTTAACCTTTCCTTAGAACACCACATCTCATCACGAATCGATCTTTTGACACATGGATGACTGAGATCTCGTGTCCTTCTCGAGGTTCTTTTTAGGGTTTCTTTTTTTGCCTTTTCCTTTATAATCTTAACGTGCTTTTCTGTTCTACGCATTTAACCTCCTTTGAAAATTTATTTTGATCTTTTCTGGCTGCATGGTGTCTTTTCTTACCACGTCCTGCATCGCTTCCAAGGGTAAGGATAAAGGAATGGGTTTCTCTTAACCGAGTATTGAGGAAATCCTTCCATACTCTTACTCATTTGACAAAGACTTCAAATCTTTGATCAATGGGAAGGCTAAAGAAGAAGATAGACCGGTAAGTGAGCTGAGTTCCCTCATAAAAAGGGTGTCCTGGTTACTGTTTGGAGAGATTGTGGTTGTCTTGGTGATGAATTCCAAGTTGAAGCACCTCATCCCTCTGAGAGCATGGTGATATCTCGGCTTAACAAGACCTTCATCTATACCTTTCCATTTAGCATGGGCCTCGGGGACCTTGTAGATAAAGTAATTATCTTGTTCTGCAATACCTTCAATGTGTGTCTTGGTCGACTCTATCCTGGAGTATGGAGGATCATTCCATGTCACCGAGCACTGGCCTCTTTAGTGGGCAAGGAGTTTTTTTTTGACTTACCTACTTCTTCTTTATTCTTCTTTTTTGGTTCAAGGAGGAATAATTCAATTATTTGGCCTTGGTAGGAAATCTCTTCTCGGCAGTTTGGATGATCCAGAGATTGAGGTTATACCAACCGATTCATCATATTGGCTTCTCTTGATTTGTCCAAAAATATCCATCCTGCGACTTGGAACTCCAATCGTAAGTGACTTCAGGCTTCCCCCTTTCTGTTCTTCCACATTTTCTGGCTGCTTACCATTTATTTATTCCATGGAGCTTCCAGGTGGATTCCTCTTGCGATGATGTCTTTTATCCACTCAGTTGGGAAAATTCGCTCATGGGATGAAAAGATTCTGAGCATTTCTACTATTGATGTGCATTCCTAGACCCATTTGTCCAATCATTATAATTGGAAAGCTAAGAATCATGGTGGTCCCGTTGTCCTACGCTCGTAGTTATTTCTCATTCGCATTTGTTTCCTGATATTTTTCCTTTGCTGGTTTGTCTTTTAGCCTAGCAATTTTATCATCTTGGACTGTTACCTTAAACTTGATTGGTCGAGAACCTAACGGGGATTACATATTCTCGAGTGCCATTAGTGGTCCTTCTTGTGAGGCCATGTTTGCCCTTGCCAAAAGAAGGAGGACTAAGAGATTGAGGTTTTCTGAGAAGAGGCCTGATTCCGGGAACATTGATCCAGTCGATGGCATCGAAAGGACAAGATTCAAACCATCAGAGGCTGATCTTGAGGCCACTCACTTATTCCAAGAGCTAGAAATTACCTAGGGAGTGGGTCATGACATCCAAGGTTCTAGGATGCTTTCTATCATGAGATCCCCTTTTGTTTCTAAGGGGAATATATTGTTGCCTCCCTAGCATCTTTGGGTATCCCTTGGCATTCACAGACCTTGGACCCTCAGGTCTTGCTACTATTAAGAGCGCATCTGTCGGGAACTTCTACTACTTCACAAGCTATTTTTAATACTTCACCTGATCCACTGTGGAGCATGACGCGGTATCAGATGGCTCTTCTATAGATTGTGACAAAGTGAACTTTACATCAAGAACGGTGGGAGTGGTTGACTACTTGAATTTTGTGTCTCTGTTAAGGATCGTCAAAAAATAGATGTTGCCTCAATACAATGCTTGTTTAATGATTGTGCTTACGCAGCTGCTCGACTGAGTAACTTGATTTTTCCTAATTTTTTAACAGCCATTCTTTCCCTTCTTGATGAAGAATCTTCGCATTACCCCTTTTAAGCTAGTGTCTTGGTTGCAGAGGGTCTTCAGAAGATCTTGAAAGAGAGGGAAATTATATTGTCAAGATATTCCTACCATCAGAAGACTTTAGCTGCTATGGGAGACCGTACAATTCCAATTAAGGCCCTCACTCAATGAGCCTCTGAGATCGAGGTGTTAAGATCTGAGATGGATATAATCTCGAATGAGAATGAAAAGTACACCCAGGATGCGCTTCTTTGGTCTGAGGATATAGGGATCTTGCAGCGTGAGAAGTTTAAGCATGCTAATGTAATTGAGAGGTTCATCGTGAGGCAATCTGAATTAGAGGAGTGTATTTTCTTGGAGGCAATCGTGTTGGAGCTCTTTTCCACAACTTCACCTTTTGAGGGACCACCTCGAGATGAAGTTCAACATTTATTAGAGAAAATTAGGGTTTTTTCCGATAAAGCCAAACATAAGGATGAGTATCTTGATGTAAAGAGTGCTCAAAATGCTCAAGTCATTCTTATGGGGGTCCTAAAGGAGATTTGATCTGGAGGTTTTAAACTTGATAAGGAGATTGTAGAGTCCAGGCCATGATTGATCCTGTTAATCGACTAGTCTTAGATGATGAGGGGGCAATTATTTCCTCCATCAAAGGCAAAGTGTTTGAAGGCAGATTGAGCCAGAGCCTCGGGGACTCGTAGCTTAGTAGAGGTTTTTTGCAAGGTTTTCTAACCATGTATAATTTTGCTCGATTTGTTCATGTGCCTGAAGGCCCTCTTTCTGGGCTTCGAGGAAGTTTCTCTATATTTGTAATGAATTTTTGATAATAAAGTAAATAGGCTCCTCTTTCCCTAGATCTTATCCTCTTTAAATGAATAGATAAAGGTGGAAAGTCAAGAGGATAAGGTAGGAACCTGAGAGGATACTCTTTATTTTAGGTTTAAACCATCAAATTGACTAAGAGATGGACCGGCTTTAATTCAAGAGATGGACTGACTTTGATACCTCAATCCCTAAGAATTGTCACTTTGAATTCTGTTTGGATTAACCGTACCAGCCATGTGACAGTCATCCTCAAGTCCTTACTTTATGCGCATTGATTAGGCTTTGCAAGCCTTTATGGTCTATCCCCTTATTTTGTCTAGAGTTCTTCTTCTGTTAAACTTTGAACTAGGTCTCCTTTGCAGTTCTTGTTTTGTGCTCGTATTTGATCCCAGTGTTCAACCATGGTTTGTTTCGTTAAGGTTTTCAACGAGAGAAAGGTAAAAATTATACCAGGGTATGAGGGTGGAAATGGCTTGCGTTAGCACACTAGGCCTTTTTCTCCCTAGGTAGACATGGGTTTTGGGCCTCTCCCACTTGATGTGTTTTGAGGATGAGCTGAAGGTTGCTCTGAATTCCCCTAAGTTTACTTAAGTGTCACTTTCAATGGCTCCTCATCATGCAAGAACCACCCTCATATAACGTAGGTCCTCATTATCCAAGTGTGGCTTTGCTAAGTCCTTGTCTAGACTCAACACAGTTGCACAAATTTGAGAGGCCCTTCTTATGGAAGCTCTTATTGGGAGCTTCTGAGGTGCAAGCATCACTTTGCCTAAGAAAAGAGGCCTCTGGATCTCGTCCTGTGTGGGTGCTTGATGGACTTCTATTTTCTTTCTCGGGTTTGTGCCCTTTTCGGTAGAACGAGCTTAACCTGGGAAGTGTTTGATATGGTCCAATGCAAAAGCATATCGGTGCCGCTAGCAGAAAAGGAAAATTGATTTGTTTGCGATCGGGGATGCCTCAACATCTGTTTCCCTTTTTTAGGTCTAGGTGAAAAGAAATTTGTGGAATGCCTTGACATACTACTTTGATGTCTTTCATGTATTTTTAGGTGAATAGAGCTATCATATTTTTTTACGAAAGCATTATACTATATTCCTTTTCTGATTAATAAACTCAAACTTGTTAACTCTAAGGCTTAATTCAGCATGTTTTTCCTCGTAGACAATTTTCACGCTTTGTGGAAGCCAATGCCTAGCATTCCATTGCTGAGTCTGCTTGAATAGATTTTTAGGTTGAGTTAGTAAGTATCGAGTTGTAATAATTGATGATTGAAGTAGACGCTAACCAGTTTTTGTTTTCAGTGTTCCTTGCGAAATTATCTATGAGGGTAGGGTGCAGTTAGCTCTTATTCCGAGTGAAGACTTATCATAAGTCTACTCTTTTAAACATCATAGTCGAGGAGGGATCTCAATGGATTTTCATGGATGTGCTGCTAAGTTTGGACGTCTCTGAGAGCAGTAGAGCGTAGCATCGAGAGATGAGCTTTTCTTTCTATTATTTTTGTCTTAGGACTCTTTAATGGGGATGCTTTTATGATTTCATAATGATTTGATGGTTTCTTGTGTTCGAGTACACCCTAAGGGAGTATGGAATGCTATCTCAAATTTTTGCTTTTGGATGATCAGTCTATATGGTGAGTGTGAATTAAGACCTTCTAATAGGGCAACATAGAGGTACCATTTTGACTGAAGGTCGTGTCCCGAGTCTGATGTCTTAGAAGCCATTTTTTAACATATGTAGTAGTCTCTAGTACTCTCTTTTCATATTTTGGGAAGCTTTTAGGTTTTGGCTTACCCTATTAGTCAGGGTTTTTGGAGGATGCATCATTGGGATCAAGAGTCCCTAGCATGGAGACGCTACCCTATGAATGCTAGAGCATGAGCGAGTTTTGAGAGGCTGCGATATTAGGATCGAGAGTCCCTAGCATATACTCATTCCTCTATGAATGCTCGAGTGTGATCTTGTCCCGTTACTCGAGAGATTTGTGATTAAGCTTTTGTACTTAGGTAGAGTCATCCCTTTTTGGCTGAGGGTTCCGGAGAACTCAGCCTTAGTTTTTTTCGAACAAGGAGTTGGTATTCCAAAAATATTCTTTATTTATGATTTCCTATTTGTGAGACCATTAGGTCGGATACAGGATTCATAATATGTTTTTTTTATCCTAACCTCCTCCCTAAAGTACCGACTTTTACCTTCTTAAAAACCTTTCCAGCAAAAAACTCTCTTTGGGGACAAAAGGCATGGTCAAAGGAAAAAAAGAGTGTAGCTCATCCTTCTGGGCCTTCATGCTCGACTCCCCATTGATGGGTTTCCCTTTCTCTGGGCACCTTTAAGAGGTCTTCATTTCCTAGGCAGCTAGCATCCAGCTCAAACTCTGCCAAACAATTGTTCTCCCTTAGAGGGTGAGAGAGTCATTGTCGAGGACCTGCCAAATCAAAAAGGGAAAGCAAATAGTGGGAGGTAAAATGAAAAAGATATAGAACATATCTAGCACTTTGCTCAAGACCACCTAATTTATCATCTTTCAATAAGCTCTTGGGTTGATTGACTTCTTATTTGCATCAGCACCTTAATCGTAGTTCTCTTTGGTGTAGTCACCCAGGAATTTCCTCAAGTGTCCGTCCTTGAGTAGTTCTGCCACTGCTTCTCTTAGATGGCGGCAATCCCTAGTATCGTGCCCAAGCAAAGCATGAATTTTTCACCATGAGCTCTTGTGTTTAATATCGGGGCTGGTCTGAATGGGTTTTGGGAACTTGGTTCCTTTTATATCCCAAATGGCCAATAGTAGTTCCCCCAAGCTGATAGTGAACTAGTATTTTGAAAGATGGGGAACATTATTGATGGCATACACAATGAGTTTCTGAACTTCCCTAGCCTAGAGGCCCCTCCGTTGAAAGTACATTCTCTCAGGTCGATGAGAGACTAAGGAGTGAGGGCCGGTGTGTCAGCTCAAAACTATTTTCAAATCCATCGCGTAAGGCATATATCTCCCTTGAGACAAACCCTTTAGGCTACCCCAGAAAAGATCATTCCAAGATGACTTATCTCCTTGATGCCAGGGGTTCTTTTCGGTCTTTGCTTTATTTTATACCCAAGGGGGCATTGCTTCTGACTCACCTATAATTATCCTCGATTTGAATCTTAGATTTGTATCAGCTATGCACTTCATACCATGTCGTGGATTTAAACCTTGTCAAGCTTTATTTCATCTTGAACGAAGCAACTAAACTCTTAGGGTTTAGTCTCTTTGTGAAAGCTTCATAGCCCACTCGTCTCGTATTATTAGTAGCTACATTCGCTCCTTCTGGAACCTGTCAATAAACTCTCAAAGGAGTTTCATATCTCCTTGCTCTATCTTGAAAATATCCCCTTTATGGGGGGTGCAATTTTATTTCTCCAGCATAAGCCCTAAGAAAGTTATCTGCCAACATGTTAAAAGATTCAATAGATTTTTCAAGTAGGATAGAATAACAGACCATAGCTCCTCCCGAGAGGGTTTTGCCAAACTTTTTGATCATCACCAACTTGGCATCCTCCATTTTCAGATCATTTCTATTTATAGTTGTTGTGAAGAGCAACATGTGTTCTTGAGGGTCAGTACTACCATCATATTTGGTAATATCGGGCGTTTTAAACCTTTTGGAGATACGCTGGGTCACTGCACTAGCATTGTAAGATACCTTTGCATAGCTTTTTCAATCTGACCTTTTGGCTACTAAGGGAACTCCTGGGATGGGGTTCATGCGAGTATGGAGCTCTGTGTTTTGCAATTTAACCTCCTCTCTCAAAATTTATACCACGGAAGCTAGGATAAGGGTTGAGGTTTCAGGTTTACCCCATGATTTTTTAGTTTTACACTGTCATTATTAAAAGATACCTCATTACGGGTTACGAGAATTTTTGATATACGCTCCTAAATTTAAACTGGAATGTCATAATGAATTTTTTTGGAATTTAAATTTTGTTCGGGCTGACATCATCGTGATATAGCAAGAATTTTCCAGCTATAGCGCCGCCACTCTAGCAGCAGATAAGTTGCTATAGTGGGCTAACAGAACCAGTAATTAGAAAACATGGATTTTATAATTGGACTCCTCCTCTTCAGTGATACAGATGAGGGTTGCTCCAAAAACCCTCCTAGGCTGCTCCAAAGCTTGGGAGCAATGGAGAGAAAGGATTCCCCACTCGAATGGGGTAAAACCCATGGATTCCAAGCCCACTTTCAGTCAGGATTCGCCTTCACAAAGCTAAAAGTTCATGTTCAGACCTCTGGAACTGATGCTTGGCATCTAGGTAGGCTATGTTTAACTGAGTAGTTTGGACCTATTTTTGAATTGCATAATATGTTGTAGATTCACAGGAGATTTCATTCTTAGTCCTTCGGACACGGAGTCTGGATGGCTTAAACGTGTTGAATGTTGCCTTTGAGGGTGAGAATTTTACTGTTATAAGCAGTGTGGCCCTGTAATTGATTGATTGATGGTATGGTATGACTCTTAACCCTAGGGTAATCAAATTATAGGTGGGTTCATAGACCCAACAATAATTATGTGTAAAGAGGTTGCTAGGTCATAGTAGATTCCCGAGATTGGTGTTAATAAGGGGAATGGGATGAATATGGAAGGTCTAGAATTCTTGGTATTAGGGGATGAATTCCCTGTGGATGTCTGTATACTACTAAAGAGTGCCATGATTCGAGGTAAATGCATTCATGTGTTTAGTTGAATAAGCCAGAGGTTAGTCTTCAAACAGGTCATAACGGTTAGAGTAATGAATCATTCTTGTTGATGGTAGGTGATGGTTGAATATTTTTCCAAATTATGTTATGTGTGCATGTTAACTATTACATTAGTATTTCTTGTATAATACATGTTTAGGGAATAAGGGAATGAATGTGAAATGATATCTTGCTGTCAATCTCATTTAATGAACTTGTCTTAATGCTTGTTGGTTTTACAAGAGTGGTTGTATTCATTGTGTTTGTTATTGCATGATATCTGTAATTCTTTAGTTGGCTTAAGTACCATGCCTGGTATAGATTATTTGTTGGCTCGAGTACCACGCTTGGTACAGGATATCTATTGGTTGGCTCGGGTACCACGCCTGGTATAAGTTCTATTTTGTTTGGCTCGGGTACCATGCTTGGTACAGATTTCTTATGGTTGGCTCGGGTACCATGCTTGGTACAGATTTCTTATGGTTGGCTCGGGTACCACGCCTGGTATGGGATTAATTGCTATATGTGTATTGGTTCCTTGAGTGAATTGGGCTTATTTGTTATTGATGTTCATTACATGTTAGTTCCTTGAGTGAACCGGGCTTATTTGCTATTTATGTTTATTACATGTTAGTTTCTTGTGTGAATCGAGCTTATCTGTTATTGATGTTCATTACATGTTAGTTTCTTGAGTGAACTAGGTTTATCTGTTATTGATGTTCATTACATGTTGGTTCCTTGAGTGAACTGGGCTTATATGTTATTTATTTTCATTATATGTTGATTCCTTGAGTGAACCACGCTTATCTGTTATTGATATTCATTACATGTTGGTTACTTGAGTGAATCGGGTTTATCTGTTAGTGATGTTCATTACCGGTTGGTTTTCTGAGAGGGCTGGGATTTATTATTACTTAACATACATATTGGTCCTTGAGGGACCGGGTTGGTGTGCTTAAATGATAAGGTGGTTTCTTCTATAAACCAGGGTTGCATGTTAAATGACATATCGAGTGTCTTGCAAGCTGTGACATAATTATAGGTATTCTGATTACTTCCATAGTTGGGCATGACTTATATGGTTGTTGAGTTCGGTTGTTGACTGGGGGTCTTATTGATAGTCATACAGACTTGGCTGTTTCATGTTGTCTGGCAATATTCTGTTAATGTTGTACATTTGCAATTCCCATTTTGGCAAGAGTGACAGGTCGATTCGCGGTGATGTCTGGGATAGTTGGGCACAGGACGAGGTTGTAAGGCATATTGCGTAATGGGTCCAAGATGGGTGAGCTTGGAGAGACTAAGTTTCCTAGGGAGTCAAGTTTGACTGGGTTAGTGAAACAAGGCTAGTATTCGGTGAGTGCCTGAACCAGCGGGATGTCAGGGGTAAGGAACCTTGGGGGTTGAATACGCAGAACTCACAGGTAGTTCATTGTCTTAGCTAAGGGTCAAGGTGCTTGACTTAGGATCTTAAATTGTGTGACAGACCTGCTAACAAGGGTAGTTAATAATTTGATTGCGGGATAGAAACTGGTAAGGTATTCCTAGTGTTTGACAATATGGGTAGGCTTCGAGAGTCTTAGTGTTATAAGGGTACATGTTATGACCAGGATACAAGGGTAGAATGCCTGCTAATGGTGGAGTTGGCAGCGAAATAAGGTAGGGAGACTTGAGAAAGAGTGTATAAAATCCATGGATGATTTACCTGGGTAGTAAGGGTTGTTGATAAAAGACCTGGACTGTATAACTTTCAAGTTGTATATTTTCTTCTGATTATTTACATGATATTATATGGTGGATTTGGGTCGACCGATGATACCTACCAGTATGTGTTATTTGACCTGATACTACTCTTGCTATGCCTTTTGGGTATAGTTTGGTTGCAGGATCAGTTGATATTTCTCAGGTGATGCGGATAGCAATCTCCAACAACTTCTACTCATCTCTTCTTATGGTGGGAGTTGTGTCTTATTCTTGTACCACTTCTCTTAGTAGCTCTTGTACCTATTTAGACTAGTTCCTAGGGAGGGTTTCCAATTGTATCTTACAGAAATTATTCATTTTAAATGTTGAAACTAGTTTTATTTCAAGTAATGCAAATTTTCCTATTTCCTATTTACTTCCAGAGGCCCATTTAAAAATGGGGTGCTAAAATTTTTTCTATCTAGGTGGTTAGAGTAGGTGCCCGCACGGCCCGATAGTTGGGTCGTGACACGCGCCCTTCATATTCATCTTCAAACTCCTCTTCTTCGTCATCCACCTCATTCTCCTTGGAGGAGTTTGGACTTCCTTGGGTTGGACCATACTGAAGCTCGTCCTTTCTCATACCTTGTGCTTCCACTCTTTCCATCAGCTTCCTTTGCTCTTCACTGAAGCTTTTGAGGATGTATTGGAGGTACTTTAGGTTAGCCACTTCGTCACCAACTTCTTCCTCCTCGTCATGGAGGTTGTGGCCCCTCCTTTGAGTGTTCACATTTGTGAATCCACATCGATATGTGGGCTTTTTTCACCATGATGGATCATTTGACCGTCAGAGTCATTTCATCCCGAGGGCTTAGTTCTTTTTGCATCATGAACAGATAGGACCCCTCAATTTATTCTCTGTTGCTTGCCATTATCCTAACAAAGATCCGCAAGATCACAAAACGAACAAACTAACAAAGCACAAGCAAGATTAAATCCACACAACTGCTCTGGCCCCAGGGTGGGTGCCCTATTTACCATGAATTTGATACAATTAAATTTTTAGGTGAGTCAAGAGTACACATTATGATTTAATCTTGCCTAGGTTATCTTTTTAGCGGTTAGAGCATTTAATGATTAAGAGGAAACAATAACAGAAAAAAAATAGTAGAGAGTAACTAAAAAACAAACTTTAGCTAATCGAGGCCGTCTATAAGAGCTATCAAGAGTAGGATCGCGCCGCTGACAGGTCTTAAGCAAACCAATAAAGAACACAAAGTAATGGGCAGCAGTGGAAGCTTAGAGACCAAGCAACTAGTATTGTATTGATATTCAATATGAGAGAAAAGAGAGGATCCCTTTACAAGTGAATAAGGTGACTATTTATAGTGTACATGCTAAGCATTAAGCCAGCTACATCCTAGGGGAGTTCCGCCAATGCAAGGACGTCATCTGTCTGGTTCATTGGTGGATTGGCTGATAATATCTTGTGGCTCTGTCTTGCAGGGGCTCGTCCGTGCTCCTGACACTCTTATCTCCTGATTGTAATTTTATGTCATGTCATCGATGGAGATGGAAGGAAACTTCTTTGCCTCTGCAGGAGGTTACTCTTGTCGTGACGCTCGTCATGATTTTCACGCATCCAAACTACTTATTTGACTACTGCCACATGTCTTCATGCTGATCTTATCCCAATACAGATAAAAAAATGTTATAGTGTAAGGGGATAAACAACACCACAAATAATTGAAGTATTAATTAAATAGATAATTTAGGGGAGTTTTAAAATATTAACTCTTAAATATTGCCTCGTTTCGGACTTCCTTCATTTTTCTAACATACTTCGCATTAAGAAATAAGAATGCAATCATAATTATAATGGCGGAGCTAGCGTTTGAGTTATGAGTTCGACTTAACTCAATAACTTTGATGCAAAAATTGTATTTGTATTTTAAAAAAAGCTCATTGAATAGGTATAATTACTAAGTTATAAATCAATAATTTTAAAGGACTAAAATTACGAACCCATAAAATTCAAATCCTTATTCAACTTCTAATCATAATTCCTCTTGCATCATTATTAGATGAATCCGGTGTATGATTTCTCTTCCCTTGTTTTGCAACTTTGACCAAATATGAACTTATTCGAGTCCATATTCTCCTCGTGTGTCATGGCAAGTATTGTGTCATTTGTAAATATATATGCATGAAATATGACCTTTGTATCCGTTTGTGACATGAATTAATCTCGTTAAATAGATCCTTGGGCAGCCAAAGTGACTAATTACTATATATCTTGAGTCCAAAGTTGTTAAATTATTAATTTAATGTGGGATTGTCCCGCATGGGAAGGAAGAAATGAGTTTGTAAGTTATTTTCAGTTTTACTCAAAAGTTTTTATTTATAATACTAAACAGAAAACAAAGTGGCTTTAGTTGCTTATGAATAATATTTCATTATTTTTTACCAAATTAATTGAAAAATGGAAAATAAAGGGAGGTGGCATGAACGGTGATAAACACTAACATGTCGGGGTTTTTTCTCACTCGTAATTAAAACAACATTTCGTGCACATAATTTCGCAATAACAGGAAGTATTTATTTCCATAATTAAAACTTTGTTGAACACGAACTCCTTCAGCCAATAGATACTCGTAAGTCATATCCCAATAAAGTCAACTGCTAAAAACAAAGGAACCGGAACACGAAAAAGGATAGCAATATTTGGAAGAATTTTCTCTACTTTCTCATTAGCAATACAATGTATTTATATATACATGATCGGCTTCCTAAAAATGTCTACAATGTCTATATTTATCACAATTACCATTTATACATAATACCCTTATTTTTATTTATATTTAATACACCACCCCTCAAGTTGGTGCATGAGGATTCCAAATGCGCAACTTGTGAAATAAGTGTTCATACTGCGATCAACTTCAATGTTTTTGATTTGTTCATAAAAATTAAATTTTGAATAATATACAATATCGCTTGATTGTCACAATAGACATTGACCCGAAACTCGTGTTCCACTCCCAAACTATGCAAAAAATCTTTCAACCTTTTCAATTTATAGAAAGTCATTATCATCATTTGTATTCTGCCTCTTCTGAACAGCGGGACATGATATGTTGTTTCTTGGTCTTCCACGATGCAAGTGAGTTCCTGAGCGAGAAAAACCACCTGGTAAACAGTCGCATGGTTAGTGGACACCCTGCTCAATGTAAATCAGACCATCCATATAGACCTAGGCTATAATCTTTCTGCATCACTATTTCTTGTCTTACCCGGAGAGTTGCATCCCAATGCACCTCCTTCAATCGCTGCATAACTGAAATAGGACATGCACATAGTACGATAATTCTGACCAAGTGAAACAAAGATATATAAGTCAACCAAGCAGTCAAATATGACTCTAAATCTATAAGATCAAATCAACCTATTAGTGCCAATCAATGATTCTTCTCTAGGGAGGTGTTAATGGGCTTGACTCCCAATAGTCCCGCCTTAGCAATTATGTTCAAGGCATATTTTTATTGACACAGATATATCCCGGCAGGAGCCCTGACAACCTCAACTTCCAGAAAATACTTCAAAGTGCCAAATCCTTCATGTGGAAATACTTGCGAAGATAGTCTTTGAACTTTTCAATAGCACCGTACTCATTCCCAAAAATAATCAAGTCATCCACACAAACTCGAATATTGATGACATTATCTTGGTGCAAGGTAACAAGAGAATAATCTGAGTATGACTATTTTAATCCATACCGTGTCAAAGCATTAGACAATTTTGCAAACCAATAACGTGACATCTGTTTCAACATGTACAAAGACTTTCGTAGACGACACACCTTTTTCGGACTGAAAAATTCAAAATCTAGGCAGCAATTTCATATACATTTTTTTCTTGAGATCTTCGTGTAAAAACACATTATGGACATCCATATGCTGCAATTTCCAATTACGTGCCACTATAAAAGCTATAAATATTTTAGTGGTCACCATCTTAGAGAGACCGGAGCAAAGGTGTCATTGTAATCAATTACTTCCAGATGATTGTTGTCGAAGATAACCAATATTGTCTTATATCACTCAGCGGTACAATCTGAGTTGTACTCAATCTTGTAAACTCATTTGCAACTAAATACTTTCCTATTTGGAGGCAACGTCTCTATTGCCCATATTTTATTATTCTGCAATGAATGTATCTCATGTTGCATTGATATTCTCTATCATTCAGATCTCATGGATTTTAAGAAACTTCTCGACTCATTTTCAGTAGTGACAACTGTAAGAAAAATTTTATGTTGCAAAGAAAAATTATCACACGTTGTATAGTGAGCTAAAGGATAAGATGCACCTGAAGGTTGCTGCAAGAAGATGGATAATTGGATGGATTTTGTTTCCTGACTATTTCAATGACATAGTTGCGCAAGCTAACTAATTTCTTCTTTTGACCTTTTCCCCGACCCATCTGTTCCTCATTTTATTTATTTCATATTTGTGTTGTTCTTTTTGTCCAGGATTTGATCTAGACTTTCTCCGCGTGATCTTCCTCCAGATGGGTTTTTTTTCTGGACTCCCTGTTTTCGTACCCTTTCTGTCCTAATTTCCTCCCATTGTGATCCTTCAGTTTGAGCTTCTTCTAGTCGGGCTTCTACCCCAGATCCTTCTCCCATATCTCCTTTCGTTTCTCCATACTCAAAATTCAAGCCACCCTTGCTACAGATTCTTCATCTTTTGGACATTCCAAGTTTTTAGTTAATCTAGTTTATCCTAAAGCAAACAGGAACTTGATCTCATAAAGGTCTGCATCCCTCAAGACAAAATATTTTTATTCTCTATGTAAAACAATTTAAACCCCTTCTTCCAATAAGAATATTCAACAAACACACACTAACAAATCCTTCTCTCAATGTTCATACCTTAGCACATGTTCTGTAATGACATGTCCATCATTATAATAAAGTTAGGATATAAGTATCCGGCTAAAAAGGTCTCTAAGGTGAGGGTTGAAAAATCTCAGGCTAGGGTGAGCTTAGACGAAAATATAGTATTTTGTGCCTCAGAGATGGTTGGGATCTCGTGGTTCATTATATGGTAGTGTGGAGTCTATTTATAGATAGCCGACTACTACAAGGTCCCGTAAGAGTTTTAGAACGAGAATCGAGTTCAAAAAACTCGGGATATGATTGTTGTCGCATTGAGATTAATCTGTGTTATCTAGAAAATAAGTTTTGTTATGAAATAAGGGCCTGGAGCAACAAATTGATATTCCAAAATTTGATGTTCATCACGATAAAGGTCCGCCTCATCACGATGAGAAATCACCCATCGCGACGAGGTGATGGCCAGTATACTTGTGTGTTTTCTATTTTTCTGAGTTATTTTCCCATAACTATTATTTCATTCTAGAGCTCTAAGAAGCGGTTCTCTCAGGAAACTAGGGCATTCTTCTTCATTTGAGTTAAGTAATCCATAAAACCTCTTTGATTATTGATTATTAATTTTGTAAGACCTTTAGGTAGAGGATTAATGGTGGAATTCTTGAAGTTGAGCCCTAAAAGCGTGAACTTAGAAGAGAAGTCTATGGGTTGGTGCAATTTCACCTAGAAGCAGTTCTAAGTTGTATTTTTAGGGTTTCTAACCTGAAATTATTAATTCTTAACATGTTTAAGGCTAGTGGGGAACCTTGGGTTCCATAAAGGTGAAACCTTTAGGCATAAAAATGGCTAAAAATGGATGAAATTGGTTAGAAATCTTTGAGTATTGATTCTATGAATGCTATGAGACTAGTTATTGATTAATTAACCCTTTGAGAATGCTAGAAATCTCGTTTAAGGATAAAATAGATGAGTTATATTTTCAAGGTCTGAAATAAAGAGTAAATAATTAATTATTCTTGTATAATTAATGTTTACAGACCGCAAGCATTTGGAAGAGTTAAGGAAGGGCAAGGCAATTGCTTAGTAACTTGCAGTGGTAAATTCTTCACTCGAAGTAGGTTATGGTTTTAATTCGAGTTGAAACTTATTTTATTACATTTTATATGGTTGAATTAAGTAACTTATGATTGGTCTTTGGACATGTTTGAATTAAATATGTTTTTCTATTATGCTTGAATGAATAAGCTAGATGTGCAGGAAGTGATGGGTGAGTTGAGATGAATAAGTGTAAGGGTTCTTTGAGGCACTTGTATTACCATGAGGGATAGGTCTAAAAACCTGGTTACTTGATATGGATAAATGATATGATTTCTATGGATTGGATACCGCACCGATATGGTACATGGACAACTTGGGTCCCCTACTGATCATGGCTAGTGGACAGAAATAAGACCCTTAGCATTAGGGGTGTGCATTCGGTTATTCGGTTCGGTTTTTAAAATTTCGGTTATGGTGAAAGAGGTACCGAAAATCGAACCGAATTCGGTTCGGTTCGGTTTTGCCGATTTCGGTTCGGTTCGGTTTCGATTTATAAGATTCGGTTATTTCGGTTTTGGGCCTGCTTAATGGGCTACTTTCTATTTGTAAAATAGGCTATTTTTTTAAGTAAAAAAATAATTCACGTTTTTATACTTCAAAAATGAATCATTTATAAATCTAATGGGCGCTTGTTGATAGTAGCAAGTCTAGTAACAAAATAACACATCTCACATTTTTTACTTCAATGAACAGATGACAGATCTCACGATTCACGAATTGACTGAAAAATGTAACAACAAGTAATAGCTGTTGCAAATTGCAATGATTCCTGAATGTATTTGCTATGAGATATTGAATTCAACACCATCTGAAATTGGTACACCACAAAAGTAATATATAACACGTACAACCCCCCCCCCCCACAATCTCAAGGGGTCCATGATGAGAACCGTGGCTTAAGTGAATGGAGACTAACAGGCAACAACAATCACGTAGCATCATGAGAAACTAGAAACCTATATCTATTTTGATAGGTACGGAGCAGTAGCAAATGACCCAAGCGAAAAAAAATCACAAAGGTAAAGTTAGAACCAGAGCAAAAAATTACTGATCAAGATCCAATAAGGCAATAACTTGATTCCTGAATGTATTTGCTATGAGATATTGAATTCAACACCATCTGAAATTGGTGTTGACTGTTGATTACTCCCTCCCTTACTATAACTAAAGAGTTAAGCACTAAGCACTGCTTAGTAAGCAGTAATTGTATTGAGTAAGCAGTAAGCAGAAAACATGTCCATAAAGTCACAAACTATACATCATTTTAGTAAGCAGTTCTCCAGAAAATAAGTCCACAAACTGGCGAGGAGTAAGCTTTAGGATTAAGAGGCATGGTTGACAACTTGAACTTGAACGGTGAACCTTTAAGATAAAATCAAAAAGTTAGAACATAAATTTCAAGATTAAAGAAAAAAATTCAAAAGAATATGACCAAACAAATAAAGTATTGAACTCACCACTACTATACTAGCAAATTGCAATCATACATCAACAATGCAAGAGTCTCTTCCACTATTTGTCATCTCTAAAGTAATGTAATCAAATATGTCATAAAACATAAATATGTATATTGTGTATTGTAAAAACTAAAAAGTAAAAACACACTAAAAATATAAAATCTTACCAAGTTCAATTTTCTTGAGATACTCCAAATTTTCTTCAACACAAATAGGAGTAGTCTCTTCTCTAAGCCAATCTTGGACACAAATAAGCAATTGCACACATTTAGGAGTCAATGAACTTCTAAATGGATCAAGAATACGACCACCAGTGCTAAAAGCACATTCCGATGCCACACTTGATATTGGAATAGCCAATACATCACGAGCCAACTCCGAAAGAACTGGAAACCTAGGAGTATTGACTCTCCACCAATTTAAAATATCAAAATCATCAAATTCAGGCTCTTGTTCTTCACTAATATATTTATCCAACTCTGATTTGGCACCTCCACTTCCAGAATCTTCCTTTCGTTTCTTCAAGTAAAGCTTTGCTCTCAAAGCCTTTGCTTTCACATTTTGAGAAAGGCTAGAACTAGTTGAATCAGATGAGTCAGATGAAGTATATCCAGCTGAAGATGATTGTTGTTTAGAACCTTTTGAATATTTACCAACATAATCTTCAAACAAAGCTTTCAAATAAACATTCACTTCGTCACATACTATTTTTCCCTTTTCCTCCCCTAATAGCTCTTCAAGTGCAAAGCTAACGTAAACAAACTTATTACGAGGATCCAACACAGAAGCAATAAAAAGCATTTTGTTCATCTTTTCAGGAGTACCCCAATATGTTTTGAACTTTTCTTTCATCCCCACAACCATATTACGCAAATTAAGATCTTCACTTTCCACACACTTTTTCAAATATGCATCAAGCTCACATATATCTTCAAAATGAACATTACAAGTAACATACCGTGAACCTGAAACCTTTAAGGTGAGCTCATAAAATCTTTCAAGAAACTTTATCACATTTCTCACATTATGCCAATCATCACATTGGAGCAAACCTGCAATACTTCCATCCTCACAAACATCAGTAGAAAGGTGAGCATTAAAATTACCATCATAAAGATCAAACCTATCAAAGGCCTTCTCAAACTTTTTTGCCGCCTCCAACATCAAGTAGGTGGAATTCCACCTAGTAGGCACATCCAATGATAACATCTTATCACATTCTATCTTTTGGACTTCACAACATTTCTTAAAGTTTCTTATTCTTGCAGGAGATGCTCTAACATACTTCACCATTTGTCTTACCCGTTTGACAGAAGGGCCAATTTCTTTCAAACCATCTTGCAAAATTAAATTAAGTATGTGAGCCATACATCTCACATGAAGATGCTTGCCATTCATTATGTTAGTTCCCCACATATCTAACTGTTTAGACAATTCTGTAATTGCAACATTATTTGAAGAAGCATTATCAACAGTAACAAAGAATATATTGTCCAAGTTCCAATCAAGCAAACAGTTACTTATAGACTTTGCCAAATGCTCACCCTTATGGCTAGTGATAGGACAAAAATTCAATATTCTTTTATGCAGTACCCAATCTCTATCAATAAAGTGAGCAGTCAAACACATATAATTAATCTTTTGTATCGATGTCCATGTATCTGTGGTAAAACAAATTCTTGGTTTGACTTCTCTAAAAGACCTCTTCAAATCTTGCCTCAATTCACCATAAATATCATAACAATCCCTTGTTATTGTTATATGGAAAGGAATGCGAAATAGAGGTTGAGCCTGATTCATAAACTTCTTAAAACCTTCTTTTTCTACAAAGCTAAAGGGAAGCTCATCCACAATTATCATCTCAACTAAAGACCTCCTAATTTTTTCTTGATCAAATTTCCAAATTGGTGCATCCTTAGATTGTAAGTTCAACTTTGTTTGAGTATCAGGCTCAGTGGTTCCAATGAGAGCTTTATATTCTCTACACCTACTTAAATGTTGTTTCAATCCTGTTGTTCCATGTCTAGATGCATTAGCAGCATAATCTTGCTTACAATGTCTACACTTTGCTTTACAACATATACCATTTTCAATCACCTTATCAAAATGATCCCAAACAATAGATCTAGGTTGCATTTTTTTTCTTTTCCTTGTAGTCTCAGTGTCAACTGAATTTTCACTACTATTAGGTAATGTACCAGTTGAACCAGCCTCACTAACTCGACTTTGATCAGCCATCTATGTGAAATCAGAAAGAAAAATCAGAATGTAATCAACTAATATACACTAGACAACCTTAAGCCCTTAACAGTCAACCAAAGTGTAATTCATGTGAAATCAAGCTTTCAAAAAGACATAAATGAACTGGACAAGTAGAGAATTTCAACTTTTTTCCAACTTCAACCAAATATTCTCCAACCCCTTACCAAATAGGTTGCTTTTTTATTATAGAAAATTAAGGTTCTAAATCTCACACCAAATAAGTTTAATTTGTCACTAATATCACCTTTTTCCAATATCATCAAAGAAAACTAGCAAAGGAAAGAAGAAGAAGAAAAGAAGAAGAAGAGAAACCAAAGAAATTAAAAAAAATAAAGGGTCGTCGGCGTACCTGAAGCTGAAAGTGTCGCCTGTGTCGGCACCTGAGGGCTGAGACTGAGAGGCTGAGACTGAGAGACGCTGGACGTCACCGTCGCCACACGCTGGTCGCCGTCGCTGCACATTGGTCGCCCGTCGCCGCACGCTGGTCGCCCGTCGCCGCACGCTGGTCGTCGCCGATTGACTAGAGAGAGACAGAGATTGGACTGAGGGAATAGGAAGTAGGAACTAGGGATTAGGACTTTAGGATTAGGAGTGTGGACTTGGGCTTGGGCTTGGGCGGTGGGCTTAAAATTATTTTGATTTTTCGGAGTGGACTGTGGAGTGGACTTGAGAATTGAGAGTGGACTGAGTGTGCTCACCCACCCTTATAAATATTTTGGTTTTTCGGTTAAACCGAAAAACTGGTATCCTAAAACCGAAAACCGAATCGAATACCAAATTTTTTTAAAAAAATAGAATCGAAACCGAACCGAAAAACCGAAAAACCGAAACCAAAAAATCGAATTAGTTCGGTTCGGTTTTTTGGTTTTTCGGTATTTATGCCCACCCTTACTTAGCATGTGTGTATACTCTTTTATTTAGCATTGCATTGTTATACTGTATTTTATAGTGAGTTGGTTGTGAATTGAGATAAGATTAGAGATATAGGTGACATTAATGAGAAACTAAATGGACATAGATTTCATGTGAGGTGACTATTGAAAGTGTACTCTTTCATTTTGTTGATGATAGTAGTGACTTATGTGAACTTGAAATTACTGTTGTTGACTTGACTTAAGATAAGTATATGATGACTGAATTACATGCTAAGTGTTGAAATGCCTTTTACCTGTTATTTAGTTTGCTATATACTTATTTTAACCTGAGTCGATCTATGCTACCTTCCAATACATAGTATTTTATACTGATACTACCATATACTCTTATTTTGTTGAGTGTTGATTGTATTTCAGAGACTGAGACACGACCTCAACTAGACTAGGCAGTTGACTACAGATCTAAGGGTGAGCACTACTTCTCAGGCTATCATGAATTCTCTGCGAGTTATTTTCCTTCCTCCGGATAATGGAACTCTTGTTATTTTTATTGCTTTTAGTCGTTTGAGTATCTTAGACATTATTTTGGACCAGAGTTCTTGTACAATGACTTTAAGTTCTTGGGGATATTATAGTTAGTGAATTTCCACACATTCCTATTTATATTAGTTGACTTTCTTATGATTTAATGGAAGTTGGTTTATTTATCTCTGTTAAAATTAGCTAGGTATAAGGTTAATCTTTTTATTGGTTGGTTCTCCTACAGGCAGGTTAGTGTGCGCGCCACTCACAGCCATTTGGATCATGACAAACTTGGTATCAGAGCTCCGGGTTTGTTGATCTTGTCATACAAGAATATGTGTTGTAGAGTCTTGCAAAACAGTATGAAGACATCTATACTTTTCTGCAGGAGGCTACATGACTTTAGAAAACCTCAACTTCTTTAATCTTTCATGCTTACTTGATTCCAATTGGTATTTAGCGATACGATAGTGAGAACACTTGCATTAGAGGCTAGAGCAGCAGCACCTGAACCAGTCGTTGAGGCTGCAGATCGCGACAAGGGTAAAGTGAGAGGCAGAGCAAGAGGAAAGAGTGGCGCACCCTCCAGAGGTGTAGCTCGAGCTGTGGCACTGGTACAAGAAAGGTGAGCATCTCTTCCTCTACATGAGCATCTACTTGAGGTTGTGGTAGAAGAAGAGGTTCAGATTGAGAATGATGAGGCAGTACTAGTCAAGAGGATAGAGGTGGAACCCGTTCAGGGAGGTGTATCGCAGGTCCCCATGTCTACTGATATGATCCAGCAGGTTCTGAGCTTTCTTAGTGGAGTGGCAGGGAGTAGGAATACTCCTGCAATGACCATAGTACATCATCAGGTGACCCAACATGCTACAACTTTAGCTCCTCGGTTGGATGCTGCTTCTGAGACAGGTACGTTTCCACGTCTAATGAAAGACCCTATAATGACTGGTGATGAGCATGATCTGTTCTGCAAGTTTGTGAAGATGAACCTCTAGTATTTCATGAATTGGAGGCTGAGGATGCTTATAAGTTTATCATTGAATGTTATGAGCAGCTGCACAGGATGGGAATAGTCAAGAGGTATAGTATTGAGTTTATTTATATTCAGTTTCAAAGGGATGCTAAGATGTGGTAGATAGCATATCTGGAATGCAGACCTACTGGGAACTTTCTATAACTTGGAGCCAGTTCTACCAAGTGTTTTTGGAGAAATATGTCCCACGTACTTTGAGGGACAAAAAGAGAGATGAACTTGCCAACATTGAGTAAAGAAATTCTTCTGTGGCAGCTTATGAGGCACGTTTCCATGCTCTATCTTATTATTCTAATAGTTTATAAATACAGAAGAAGAATGGATCTGCCGTTTTGTAAAGGGTTTGAACACAAGGTTGCAGATTTCAACTCTATAGGTAGCATCTTCTGGCAGGTCATTTTAGGAGTTGAATTTGTGAAGAATGTTGAGGGAGTAAAGCAAGAGGGTTAAGCAAGAATGGCTTCAAAGAAGCCCCAGTCTGGGGGAAGTTCTAGTGGGCAATTTTCTAAAGGTCAGAGTCCACAGAGATACCTTACGCGCCCCATTTAGTCTGTGATATAGGTTTCTATTGTGGGTCCATCAGGGACAAGTCAACCTTCATTGGATTTCAGTGGGTATCTCACTTTGTCTACTCTAGCAAAACAACCTACCTTTGTCGTGCAAGTTATAAGTGCGGTGAGGTTGGAACTTGAGGAGGAATTTTCCTCGACTTTGACTGGTAGTTGAGCAATAGGCTTCTAGAGCTCTGGGTCCAGCAGGTAGAGGCAATGGTTATGATAGAGATTGTCTGCAGCACCGATGGGGTGGTCACATATCTGGTAGGGTTGGCACTCAGCCTAACTGGGGTGGTGGTAATGGCAAAAGAGGTAATTAACACAATAAAGGTGGTGCACAGGCTGGTGATAAGAACCACTTCTATGCTTTTTTTGGATAGACCAGAGGCAGAGGCATCGGACACATTGATCAAAGGTACTATTCTTGTATGTGATCGCATGGTTTCAGTTTTATTTGACCCTGATTCTACTTTTTCATATGTGTCTGTTATTTGCTGAGGGTTTTGACATGATATGTAAACTACTTGATTTTCCTGTTAATCTATCTACACCACAGGGTGATTATGTGATTGTGGATATGGTATTTCATGCTTGTCCAGTTATTATTTATGGGGCGAAAGACTTTGGCATATTTAGTGATTCTAGACATGATGGATTTTGACATCATCCTAGGGATGAGTTGGTTGTCTCCACACTATGCTATTATGGACTATCATATTAAGATAGTGACTATGCCTATGCCTGTGTTGGATAGACTAGAGTGGGAGGGTAATTATAGTCCTGCCGCTACAAAGTTTGTGTCACTCCTTTGTGCTCAAAGTCTAATAGGAAGATGTGTTTGTCCTTCCCAGCTAATCTTTGGGATACTAGTGCAGAGGTCTCCACTATTGAGTCAGTTCTGGTTGTGTGTGAGTTCCAAGAGGTATTTCCTACAGATTTGCCTGGCATGCCACCCAATTGAGATATTAATTTTTGTATCGACTTAGAGATGAATATGCATCCCATCTTTATTCCTTCTTATAGGATAGTGTCAGCTGAGTTGAGAAAGATTAAGGCTCAGTTACAGGAGTTGTTAAGCAAAGGATTCATTCGTCCGAGTGCCTCCCCATGGGGTGCTCCAGTTTTATTTGTTAAGAAAAAGAATGGTAGCCTGCTTATGTGTATAGACTACCGGTAATTGAACAAGGTCACTATCCGAAAGTAGTATCCTCCCCATCATATCAATGACTTATTTGACCGATTGCAGGGTGCATCAATTCTCTCTAAAATTGATCTAAGTCCCGGGTACCATCAGTTGAAAATTTGTCCTTTTGATATTCCTAAGACTGCTTTTCAGACCCAGTATGGACACTATAGGTTGCTTGTGATATCTCTTGGGCTAACTAACTCCCTGACTACTTTTATGGGTTTGATGAATGGGATATTTAAACTAGACTCATTTGTTATGTGTTCATTGATGATATCCTAGTCAGTTCTAAGAGCTATGAGGAGCACAAAAATTATCTTAGGATTGTGTTGGGATTGTTGAAGGAAAATGAACTGTATGTGAAATTTTCCAAATGTGAATCTTGGTTGTCTTGTGTCCGTCTTGGGGAATGTAGTTTCTAAGAAAGGGGTGATGGTAGACTCGAAGAAAATAGAGGCAGTTAAGAACAGGGCTAGACCCACTTTGGTGACTGCGGTTCGTAGCTTTGTGGGATTGGATAGTTAATAGTGCCAATTTGTTTAAGGTTTTGCATCTATTGCTACACTTTGAACTTTCCTGACTCAATAGGAGGTATTATTTGTTTGGTCAGATGAATGTGAGGAGAGCTTTCAAAAGCTCAAGACTTTGTTGACTACGACGCCTATTCTTTCCTTGCCGGTTGAAGGTAAGAACTTTGTTGTGTATTATGTTGCCTCACGGTCTGGTTTAGGTGCTCTATTGATGCAGGAAAAAAATGTTATCGCTTATTCTTTGAGGAGACTCAAAGTGCATAAGAAGAACTATCCTACTCATGACTTCGAGTTGGCTGCTGTGATATTTGTTTTCTAGATTTGGAGACTCTATTTGTATGGGGTGCATTGTGACGTGGTCACAGACCACCGTATCATGCAACATGTCTTCAGTCAGAAAGACTTGAACTTAAGGTAATGGAGGTGGGTACCTAGGGGTACCTCGTTCACTTTTAATTTCTGCCAGAAGTTGCATGAGGAATTGGGTACTAGGTTGGACCTGAGTATAACTTTTCATCCTCATACTGATAGTAAGCCTGAGCATACGGTTCAGGTATTAGAAGACATGCTCCGCAAATATGTGATGGACTTTAGGGGTCATTGGGACCAGTATCTGTCATTGGCTGAGTTCGCTCATAACAACAGTCACCACTCAAGCATACACATGGATCTGTTTGAAGTATTATATGGGAGAGGGTGTATATCTCCCATTATTTGGTTTGATTCATTTAAGGTAAGGCTATGGGGTACAAACTTCTGTGAGACTCTATGAAAAGGGTGAAGTTCATCCAAGGGAAGCTTCAAGTGGCTCAAAGTCGGCAAAAAGAATATGCAGATAGGAAGTTAAGAGACATGCACTTCATGGAAGAGGATCAAGTTTTGATCAAGGTTTCACCCATAAAGGGTGTTATGCAATTTGGGAAGCGTGGCAAGTTGAGTTCGAGATATATTGGGCCCTTTGAGATCCTTTAGAGTGTAGGGTCAGTGGCTTATAAGTTGGCATTGCCTCCAATTCTATCGAGAGTTCATCCCGTAATTCATGTATCCATGCTTAAGAAGTACCACGTAGATGGTGACTGTATTATCTGCTAAGATTCGATCCGTTTGGATGAAAGTACCTCTTATAAAGAGGAGGCCATTGCTATTGTTGATAGAGATGTATGGAAATTGAGGACTAAGGAAACTGTGTTTGTGAAAGTCTAGTGGAATGACTATCCTATTGAGGAGGTCACTTGGGAGACTGAGGTAGACTTGCAGAGCAAGTATCTTCACTTATTAACTGATTTAGGTAATCCTCATTTTCTCCTATTTTCTTCTTCTTATCACTTAAGGACGAATAATTGTTTAATTAGTATCTCATGTTGCAACGACTTATTCCGTCGTTACTGAAAATATAAGCATTCAAGGAATATGTTTCTCACTCGTAATAAGCGTTAGGATTAATTCTTTAGTATGAGAGTATATTTGGTATGTACTAAGATCATACAATACTCCTAGCACAAAGTCAAGTTGAAAGTTTTCTTATCGATTTAGTTTTAAGCTAAGTTCAAACTAGGGTCAAATTCAAACAAGCATTCCTCCTAGAATATAAAGATTTAGGGGTCCCAATACCCACTAAATTAAATATCTCTGAGTCCTCTTTCCCATACCACCGACCTTTCATTAATTCGCTTTCCGTGTAAAATGTTATGACCGTTTTACTAAAGACTGTTAGTGCTGAAAAGCTGAGGCCACTGTAGTGGGAATTAGGGAACTATAGTGGTACTGCAGTAGCGGTTGGCAGGCCGCTATAGCAAAATGACGGGACCAAAAATCCCAGAAATGGGTTTTATAATCCCATTCTCTCCTATTCAGTTAAAAACATGTGAGGGTTGCTCCATAAACCCTCTTAGGTTGCTCCAAAAACTCTCTTAGGCTGCTCCAAAGCTGGGGAGAAATGAAGAGGAAGGATTCCCGCTCGAATGGGGTAAAACTCATGGATTCCAGTCCCACTTTTTGTCAGGATTCGCCTCTACAGAGCCAAAAGTTAGTGTTCAGACCTCTGCATCAGATGCTTGGCCTCTAGGTAGGCTAGGTTTAATTGAGTAGTTGTAGACCCATATTTTCGTGCATACTATTATGTAGAATGAATGGAGGATTCATGCTTAGGCCTTCGGGCTTGGAGTCTGGAGGAATATTGTATTTGTTAGGATGGTTGATTGAATAGGGAATGATGGGGTCAGGGTGATGAGTTTTCATTGTGGGTTTGATTTTACTTGTTAACTTATGTGTGATTCTAGATTCTAGGGAACTACATTTTTGGATAGGTTCGGAAAACTGGAAATATGGTGAGGGAATAAGTTGCTAGGTTGTAGAGAGTTCCTAGGAATACTTTAATTAAGGAAAGTGGGATGTATATGAAGGGTTTGAAGTCCTTTATGATAATAGATTAATTCCCTAAGATGCGCTCACATTCCGGGAAGGGGGTCCAGAGTTAGGGTAAATGATTATATTTGTTTAGAGGGTAAATCGTGAATTAGTATTCGGACATGATTTCAATGTTGGGGGTTATGAACCCAGTTATTGGGTAAGTGATGGATATTATTTTCCCAATACAATTATGTGTTCATGTAACTGTGGCTTAGTATTGTATGCGCATTACATGCTTAGGGAATGTAATTGTGAATGTATAATTTTTCGGGGGTCAATTATGTGAAATGAACTTGGTTTTGTTGCTTATTGGTGTACAAGTGTGATTTTGTTCATTAATTGTTGACTGTTGGATTGTGTGTGACTTTCGGTTGGCTCGGATACCACACCTGGTATGGGATACATATTGGTTGGCTCAGGTACCACGCCTGGTACGGGATACTTTTTGGTTGGCTCGGGTACCATGCCTGATACAGGTTCTATAATGGTTGGCTTGGGTACCACACCTGGTACGAATTTACTTGTTGCTATATACATATTGGTTCCTTGAGCGAACCGGGTTTATCTATGATTGATGTTCGTTACATGTTGGTTCCTTGAGTGAACTGGGTCTATCTATTAGTGATGTTCTTTACATGTTGGTTACTTGAGTAAACATGGTTTATATGTTATTGATTTTCTTCACATGTTGGGTTCCAAAGAGGGCCTGGATTTATTATAACTTGACATATATATATTGGTCTTTGAGGGCTAGGTGGGTGTACTTAAGTGATAAAGTGGTTTCTTCTATAAACTAGGGTCGTATGTTAAATGGCATAGATGATAGCCTTGGGATCCTTGGGAGGTCCAGGTGGTTTGTAAGTTATGACATATTTATATGTGGTTTGGTTACTTGCATAGTTGGATATGACTTATAAGGTTGTTGAGTCTGATTGTTGACTGGGGGTATTATTGATAGTCATCAGGACTTGGTTGTTTCATGTTGTCTGGTAGTATTCTGTTAATAATGTACACTCGAATTTCCCATTTTTGACAAGAGTGACAGACGAGCTAGCAGTGATGTTTGGGCTTTTTGGGCACATAACTAGAGGTGTTATGGTGTATTGCTTGACGGGTCCAAGATGGGTGAGCTTGGAGGAACTAAGGTTCCTAGGGAGTCAGGTTTGACTGGTTTAGTAAAACAATGCTAGTATTCTGTGAGTGCCTAAATTAATGGGATGTCAAGGGTAAGGAATCTTGGGGGGTTGAATTTGCAGAAACTCACAGGTAGTCCATTATTATGGGCTACGGGATAGGGGTCAAGGTTGTTGAATTAGGATCTTAAGACAGGGTGACAAACCTAGTAACAGGGTTAGTTAGTAATGTAAACTATGAGATTGAATTGGTAAGGTAGTCCTAGTGTTAAGTGTGACTTGCGAAGTCCTAGTGTTATGTGTGACCATTTGGATTGACCAGGATAGAAGGGAAAATACCTGCTAATGATGGAGTTGGCAGCAGAATGAGGTAAAGAGCCTTGGGATGGAACGTATGAGTTCTTAGTGTTAATATCATAGAGGATAAAGGTGGATTATGAAAAAACTAGTTTTTTGTAATTTATTGCATATTTTCTCTTGATTTCTTATATGATGGTATGCGGTGGATTCGGGTTGACTGATGATGCCTACCAGTACGTGTTGTTTATACTGATACTACTCTTGCTATACCTTTTTGGGTATAGTCTGGTTGCCGGATCAGTGATGTTTCATAGGTATAGGATGATGGTGATCTCCAGCAGCTTCTACTCTTCCTACTCATGGTGGAAGTTGTCTTTTTTTGTATTTGTATTTTCTCCTGTAGAGCTCTTGTACCTGTTTAGACTAGATCGTAGGAAGGGTTGTTTCCAAGTTTTAAAGTTTTTACTGTTGTAAATATAGTATGAATTATTATGTATTAAAAAGGCTTTCTTTATGTTGTTTCATTTTAACTTCCGTATTTACCTATTGGATTGGGTGGTAAGGGTTCTCCTATGTAGGTGCTTAGAGTAGGTGCCCGCATGGCTCGGTAGTTGGGTCATGACAAATGGTATCAGAGCCTAGGTTACCGGTCTCCCAGTACAAGAGCAAATATCGAATAGAGTCATGTGGATTGGTGTGTTGACATCCACATCTAATCCTTGGGAAGCTATGAAACATTCTAAGAATCGTCTCCTTTCTTTCATTTCTTTCATGTAATTGCTTGTATGGGTTGAGTCTAATTGGTATCTCTCAATTCTAATTGGTATCTTGACAAGGAAAAAAGATGTCGTTTGACTCTAATTGAACTGACACAAGTAACAAAAATTGGAACTGGGAAGGTTCCAATTGATATCTAGCATGGGAGGCTATGTAAAGGTATAGATGAATTGGCTAACGATCATCTATGAGATGAATAAAAGATAACAAACCTGATTTGATTGAGTGCTGAAGCTTAAGACTTATGATTGTATGCATTGCATTATTTGAATGACTGTGAATGTGTGGTGTGTAATTCGTTGAGTTACTTTTAAAATTATGGTTAGTGAAGAATCTTAACTTAGTTATATGTGATTGGTTAAAGGGTTAATTGTTATATGATTTAACTGAAATATTTTTGCTAAGTTTTAGGCATGGTCTTACCGTTGGTAAAAATTGTAAGGGAACATGATCATTTATGACTATAAGGAAACTCTGGTTTTAGGACAGTCGGGATTGTTTGGGAACCATGGGAAAAAAGGGCTAATCTTGTATGATAGTAGGAATGTGATGTAATGAAAAACTTTCTGGTGTGTTTCGTAATTGATTTTATGATAATGTGGTGCTAAATTCTCAATTATGCATTACTGGAGATAGTATTGGGATTTTGTGTAAGACTATGATGCAATTTCAGGGGTTAACGTTGATAACATGAAAGGGGGAATGGGTGAATTTTGTAGAAATGGTAACTTTTCTGGGATGTTGTTATTGGGGATAGCCGGTATAGAAGGGTGGGCAGTGCAGGATCCCTGTCCTGCTTTCCCTTGTTTTGTTTTCATTTATTTTTTGTTTTAAATCGCTAGTTAAGCTGCTAGCTATTGCGTGAATTATAAAAATTAGCATTCAAATGCGCTAAAAGAAAAGGGTAGATAAGGTAGCCTGGGGCATAAGGGTTATTGGCTTGATGTGAGGGATGTTGTCTGTTTGAGGTAACCTATACTTATTTGAACATCAGACCTTATTTGACGCGGTGATTTTTAACCTTGATCGAGTAACTACTTGCATTTTGATGATAATGTGTAGTTGATGAGAAAATCATAAGATTATGGTGGGACTAAGTTTCTGGGTATTTGTGAAATTACAACTGTCTATTGGTAGAAATAGTCACCTATGTGTTGGTTACTAGAATGACTTGTCATTGGTTGTTATTGCTCTTTGAGTGATTGAGACATGTTGATTTGGTAATTTGACTAGTTATGGCTAGTTGCGAGGCTAAATAAGTATAGCTTAACCTCGGGTGATAACTAAAAAGTTGGTTGGTTATAAATGATTGATTGATAAGGGTTAAATAGACCAATGCAAGTGGTGGCGGAGAATTTATGTGTTAATGAAATCCATAGTGGTGTATTGGTTAGTGGTTATACTCTAGATGGTCTACTCTTATGTGTTGATCATGGAAGGGTGAAAAGGGTCATAAGGTAGATGTCCCAAAGGGAAAACACGGTGTAGTATTTGGTGATGTTATGTTCTTTATATCATTGTTTAGGGTGTAATTTGCCAGGTTAAGATTTTTCTCGGGTTGGGAGTTAGAATTTTAAGACTAGGCTAGTCTTGGATAAAATCTGAGCAAGATATGGTCTAGGTCAATCCGAGAATGGATTGAGGTACGTATATTAAAGTTTAGCTTGATTTGATGTTAGCTAAGGATACAAGGAACCCGTAGGACTTTTCAGAATGGATTTCGAGTTAGTAAAACTCTGAGTATTGTGTTTAACATAAAAGGATTAGTCCAGAATACCAAAATCTGGGTGTTGTGTGGTAAAATTGCCAAACTGAGACTGTTTGGAGGTACTACCTTGCTCATACCGCTATAGCGGGAGGCAAGGCGCTATCGCGGCAATGCCATAGTGGGAATTTTCTCGCTGTAGTGAGGCTGCTATAGCGGGATAGGGTCGCCACAATGGGTTTTAGATCCTTATAGCATGGAAATTATATTTTGGTCCATTATGTGTGAAATTCTTTTGCTCTAGTATTTCAATGAGGCTTCGAATTTCTTGGGCACTCGGGGAAGAGATCCTTGACAGAGTAGGATCGAATTAAATTTCGGTTGAGTTTGGGTACATCAAGGGATTGAGAGTTTCGATGGTCTGCGTAAGGCTAAATTTATGCTATCTTGGTAGATCATTAAGGTTCAAGGGGCTTGCTCATTCTTTTCATTCTGTCTTAAAGATCATTCGGGGATGAACGATCGGTAAATTGGTATCTGTTGTAATGACCTATTCCATCATTACTGAAAATATAAGCAGTCAAGGCATATCTTTCTCACTCGTAATAAGAATTAGGATTATTTCTTTAGTATTAAAGTACCATTGGTATGTATTAAGGTCATACAATACTCCTAGCACAAAGTCAAGTTGAAAGTTTCCTTATCGATTTAGTTTCGGGCTAACTTCAAACTATGGTCAACTTGAAACGAGCATTCCTCCTAGAATATAAATATTTAGGGGTCCCAATACTCACCAACTTAAAGATCTATGGGTCCTCTTTCCAATGCCACCGACCATTTATTAATCTTCTTTCCGAGTAAAAAGTTATGACTGTTTTACTGAAGACTGTCTGTGCTGAAAATCTGAGGCCGCTGTAGCGGGAATTAGGGCGTTATAGCGGTACCGCCGTAGTGGCCGACAAGCCTCTATAGCGGAATGATGGGACCAAAAATCCCAAAAATGAGTTTTATAATCCCATTCTCTCCTCTTCAGTTAAAAACAGGCGAGAGCTGCTCCAAAAATCCTCCTAGGCTACTCCAAAGCTGGGGGAACAATAGAATGGAATGATTCTCGCCCGAATGGGGTAAAACCCATGGATTCCAGGCCCACTTTCCATCAGGATTTGCCTCTATGGAACCAAAAGTCAGTGTTCAGACCTCTGCAGCAGATGCTTGGTGTCCAGGTAGGCTAGGTTTAATTGAGTAGTTGTAGACCTATATTTTCTTGCATACTATTGTGTAGAATGACTGAAGGATTCATGCTTAACACTTCGGGCACGGAGTTTGAAGGAATATTGTATTTATCTAGCTGGTTGATTGAATAGGGAATGATGGGGTCGGGGTGATGAGTTTTCATTCCGAATTTGTTTACTTGTTAACTTGTGTGTGATTCTAGATTCCAGGGAACTAGATTTTGGGTAGGTTTGGGGAACCAGAAATATGGTGAGGTAATAAGTTGCTATGTCATAGCAGGTTCTCGGGAATACTTCAATTAAGGAAAGTGGGATGGATATGAAGGGTTTGAAGTTCTTTATGATAATAAATAAATTTCCTAAGATGCGCTCACATTTCAGGAAGGGGTCCAGAGTTAGGGTAAATGATTATATGTGTTTAGAGGGTAAACTGTGAATCAATCTTCGGACAGAATTTCAATGTTGGGGTTATGAACTCGGTTATTAGGTAGGTAATTGTTATTGTTTTCCCAATATAATTATGTGTTCATGTAACTGTGTCTTAGTATCGTACGCACATTACATGCTTAGGAAATGGAGTTGTGAATGTCTAATTATTCGAGTGTCAATTATATGAAATGAAGTTAGTTTTGTTGCTTGTTGGTGTACAAATGTGATTTTGTTCATTAATTGGTTACTGTTGGATTGTGTGTGACTTCCAGTTGGCTCGGGTACCACGCCTGGTATGGGATACTTATTAGTTGGCTCGGGTACCTCACCTGGTATAGGTTCTATAATGGTTGGCTTGGTTACCACTCCTGGTACGGGTTTACTTGTTGCTCATTACATGTTGGTTCCTTGAGGAAACCGGGTTTATCTATGATTGATGTTCTTTACATGTTGGTTCCCTGAGTGAATCGGGTCTATCTTTTAGTTGTGTTCTTTAAATGTTGATTCCTTGAGTGAACTGGGTTTATCTGGTATTGATGTTCTTTACATGTCAGGTTCCTGAGAGGGCCGAGATTTATTATTACTTGACATATATATATTGGTCCTTGAGGGCCGGGTGGGTGTGCTTAAGTGATAAGGTAGTTTCTTCTGTAAACCGGGGTCGTATATTAAATGGAATAGATGATGTTCTAGGGATCCTTGGGAGGTCCGGGTGGTTTGCAAGTTGTGACATAATTATATGTGGTACGATTACTTACATAGTTGGATATGACTTATAAGGTTGTTGAGTCCGATTGTTGACTGGGGGTATTATTGATAGTCATAAGGACTTGGTTATTTCATGTTGTCTGGTAGTATTCTATTAATGGCGTACACTCAAATTTCTCATTTTTGACAAGAGTGACAGGCCGGCTAGAGGTGATGTCTGGGCTAGTTGGGCACAGGACTAGAGGTGTTGTTGTGTATTACTTAACGGGTCCAAGATGGGTGAGCTTGGAGGGACTAAGGTTCCTAGGGAATTAGGTTTGACTGGTAAGTGAAACAATGCTAGTATTCTGTGAGTGCCTGGATCGGTGGGATGTCAAGGGTAAGGAACCTTGGGGGGTTGAATATGCAGAAACTCACAGGTAGTCCATTATTATGGAATAAGGACTAGGGGTCAAGGTTGTTGACTTAGGATCTTAAGCCAGGGTGACAAACCTACTAACAGGGTTAGTTAGTAATGTAAACTATGGGATTGAACTGGTAAGGTAGTCCTAGTGTTAGGTGTGACTTGGAAAGTCCTAGTGTTATGTGTGACCATTTGGCTTGACCAGGATAAAAGGGGAAATATCTGCTAATGATGGAGTTAGCAGCGGAATGAGGTAGGGAGGCTTGGGATAGAACATATGAGTTCTTAGTGTTAATATCATAGAGGATAAAGGTGGATTATGAAAAAACTAGTTTTTTGTAATTTATTGCATATTTTCTCTTGATTTCTTATATGATGGTATGCGGTGGATTCGGGTTGACTGATGATGCCTACCAGTACGTGTTGTTTATACTGATACTACTCTTGCTATACCTTTTTGGGTATAGTCTGGTTGCCGGATCAGTGATGTTTCATAGGTATAGGACGATGGTGATCTCCAGCAGCTTCTACTCTTCCTACTCATGGTGAAAGCTGTGTCTTTTTTTCGTATTTGTATTTTCTCCTGTAGAGCTCTTGTAACTGTTTAGACTAGATCGTAGGGAGGGTTGTTTCCAAGTTGTAAAGGTTTTACTGTTGTAAATATTGTAAGAGTTATTTCGTATTAAAAAGGCTTTCTTTCTGTTGTTTAATTTTAACTTCCGCATTTACCTGTTGGATAGGGTGGTAAGGGTTCTCCTATCTAGGTTCTTAGTGTAGGTATCTGCATGGCTTGGTAGTTGGGTTGTGACACATGTGACGACCTATTCCATTGTTTTAGTAAAGTAAGGGCATAAGTACTCGGATAGAAAAGTTCCTAAGGTGAGAGTTGAAAAATCTCAAGCTAGGGTGAGCTTAGACAAAAATATAGTATTATGTGCCTTAGAGGCGGTTGGGGTCTCATAGTTCATTATATGATAGTATGGAATATGCTTATGGATATTCTACTATTATAGGGTCCCGTAGAAAGTTTTGAGATGAGAATCAGGTTCATAGAACTCCAGATATGATAGTTGTCGCATCAAGATTAATTTGTGTTGTCTAGAAAATAAGGTGTACTGTTAAATGAGGGTCTAGGGTGAGAAATCAATGTTCTGAAAATTGATGTTCATCATGATGAAGGTGCTCTTCATCATGATAAGCCATCGTGATGACTCATCACGATGAGAAATCGTCTGTCTTGATGAGGTGACAATATACCTGTTCATTTTCTATTTTTGTGAGTTATTTTCTCATCTCTTTATTTTGTTCTAGAGCTCTAAGAAGTGGTTCTCTTAAGAAACTAGGGCATTCTTCTTTGTTTGAGATAAGTAATTCGTAAAACCTCCTTATTTATTGATTATTAATCTTCATAAGACCTTTAGGTAGAGGATTAATGGGGAAATTCTGGAAGATTTGCCCTAAAAGCATGAACTTCGAGGAGAACTCTATGGGTAGGTGCAATTTCACCTCGAAAGAGTTCTAATTTTTATTTTTATGGTGGCTAATATGAAATTTTTAGTTCTTAACATGCTTAAGGCTAGTGGGGAACCTTGGGTTCCATAAAGGTGAACCTTTGGGCATAAAAATGGCTAAAAATGGATGAAATTGGTTAGAAACCCTTTGGGTATTGATTCTATGAATGCTCTGAGACTAGTCATTGATTAATTAACCCTTGAAGAATGATAGAAATCTCATTTAAGGATAGAATTGATGGGATAAATTTCCAAGGCCTAAAATAAAGAGTAAATGATTAATTACTTTTGTATAATTATTGTTTATAGACCATGAGCATTCCAAAGAGTTAAGAAAGGGCCAGGTAATTGCGTAGTAACTTGCGGGTGGTAAATTCTTCACTCGAGGTAGGTTATGATTTTAATTGGAGTTGAAGCTTATTTTATTACATTGTATATGATTGAATTAAGTGACTTGTGATTGATCTTCAGACATATTTGAATTGTATATGATTTCCTATTATGCTTGAATGAATAAGCTAGATGTGCAGAAAGTGATGGGTGAGTTGAGATGAATAAGTTTAAGTGTGCTTTGAGGAATTTGTACTACCATGAGGGATAGGTCTGTGAACCTGGTTACTTGATATAGATACATGATATAATTTCTATGGATTGGATACCGCGCCTGTATGGTACATGAAGACCTAGGATTCCCTGCTTGTCATGGCTAGTGGGCAGAAATGAGACCCTTAGCATGTGTGTACACTCTTTTATTTAGCATTTCATTGTTATATTATATTTTATGGTGAGCTGGTTGTGAACTGAGATGAGATTGGTGACATTAATGAGAAATTAAATAGACGTAAATTTCATGTGAGATGACTATTGAAAGTGATTACTCTTTCATTTTGTTGATGATATTTTGTGACTTATGTGAACTTGAAATTACTATTGTTGACTTGACTTGAGATGACTATCTATTGACTGAATTACATGCTAAGTGTTGAAATGCCTTTAACCTGTTATTTGGTTGTCTATATACTTGTTCTAACTTGAGTCGACCTATGATACATACCAGTACTTAGTGTTTTGTACTAATACTACCTATAATCTTTTTTGTTGAGTGCAGACTGTGTTCCTGAGATTCAGACACGACATCGGCTAGACTAGGCGGTTGACTATAGATCTAAGGGTGAGCACTACCTCTCAAGCTATCGTGGATCCTCTGTGAGTTGTTGTCCTTCCTCCGGACAGTGGAATTCTTGTTATTTTTACTGTTTTTAGTCGATTGAGTATCTTAGACATTATTTTGAATTAGAGTTCTTGTACGATGACTCTAAGTTTTTGGGGATATTATAGTTAGTGAATTTTCGCACATTCTTATTTATATTCGTTGACTTTCTTATGATTTAATTGAAGTTGGTTTATTTATCTCTGTTAAAATTGGCTAAGTACAAGGTTAAGCTTTAGTTTGATTATTTTTTCAGAGACGGATTAGTATGGGTTTCACTCATGATAATTTGGGCTGTGACATGTTCGTACAAAACTTTATAGATGGTTATTCAATTCAACACTAAGGACGGTGTTCGATTAATCAAGTACACAACAGTTAAAATACATTCTCTCTTGAACACTGTTGAAAGGTGACCTTGAAACCTCAACAGTCTAGCCACATTTAGAGTATGATGATTTTTTCTTTTTACCCTTCTAGTCTGTTGAGGAGCTCCAGTGAGAGATGCTTGGAAGAGAACTTCATATTAAAAATAATAATTCTTCATACATGTGAATTCAGTTCCATTATCACTTCTAACTATATTCCTTATTTACCAAACTATCGATCTATTAATGAAAGAAATTCAGTGATGTTTAAAATACTTCCTTCTTATCAATCAATAAATTCATATTACTTGGGAATGATCATCCATAATTAAAAAATATGAAGTACTATAAGAAGAAGAAATCCTATTAAACCCTACAAATCACAATGAATCAATTCAAAAATCTCAACAGCTATATTGTATCTCATAAAAATGCACTTAGTTTGTTTCGCTCCTTGACAAACATCACAATCTTTGTCTAATCTATAAATATTATTCTTAAGACCTAATGCAAGTATTAATTTTGTCACATCCAATGAAGGGTGTTTTAATGACTTGTGCCAAAGATTGAACCAGACCACAGCTTCTTGCTTCATAGCTCTTACTGCAACACATTTCAAAAATAGTAAAGTCCATCTCAATATTCACCCACATTAATCAATTTTCTCAAAGTGGAGTCATGTATAGCATGCATAATTTTAGTAAATTATATTATAATCCAAATGATCAATTAGTTGTGATACAAAAATCAAATTGCACATCAAGTATGAAACGTAAAGAATATCCTTCAACCGTTTTGTATTCAGTTTGATTGAACCCACTTTGACAACTACCGAGTTTCTTATGTTCGGTAGTCCAACAGGATATTTTGGAATGTTTCATTGATTGCAAAATATTTTTGAATTATATGTCACATGATTGGTTTCTCCCGTATCAATAATTCAAGATAAATTTTAGGCTTACTATCCATCTTATCGTTTGTGTTAGATATTTAAGATTTCAATATCTTGATCATGGTCTACCACTTCTCGTTGCTCAGCTCGAGGGGTCATTTTTGACCTACATTCACTGGAGATGGGTCCATAGTTCTTTTATCCTTGGTCATTACAATATTAGCCCAGTAGTAACCTTTTCCCCAGCCTCCATTCAGACTACCTTTTATTGTGCCTCAACCATCTGCCTTTCCATCACCTTCTTGATTTGTTATGCACTAATTTGGGTAATCAATAAGCTAATAGCATATTACACTATAAAAAAAATCACGTTCTTAATTCTCCCTTCACCTTGATCCTGGTAAGAGTATCCTTCTTTTTGTATTTATCTATTGTCTTATTTAGAATGAAAAGATCGGCTTAAGAAAAGAAAAAAATAACCTCACAACTTTATAATCTTTCGCATAATAGCTTAAGTCATTAAAATTATGTTATTATTATTATTAGGATTAGTATAATAATATAAGATCATCTATAAAGGACTTCTCTACTAAAAAAAAGGGAAAATTACATAGTATAGCAAATATATATTCTGTATTTACTATACATAGTTATAGTTAAAAAAAATTATAATTCACAGCGACACTATCCATTTAATAACTATTTTTAAATTTCAACGTGTATTTTCCAACTAGCATATTTCTAGGCGTATTTTTAGGAATCGTATCTATTAGTTATCTCCCTTCTCACTTTTCTGTCTCCAAATTAGCGTAAAACCCCAAATTAACGACATTATTCCTCTTCCATGGATAATATTATTTTTTTCTTCCATGGATGATTCTTCAAATTCAAACTCAATGACATCGTGCTTTCTCCCCCTTGCTCTAACAAAGCGTCATTGTGGGTGGTTCATGATGGTTTACAAAACTCCATTGGCAGCCATCAGAGAAAGCTTTGAAGCGTAAGTTGAAGTTATGTATTTACGAAATTATAACTAGATTTAAATGGATGATATTTTAAAAGATTGAATATATCAAGAGGAGTTCATATCTCAAATTTGAGTGATTTTGGTGAAAATTTGAGGTAGATTTGGTCGATTTTTCAAGGAAGCGATGTACCTGTATATGCATTATATTCATTTATTTTAGTGTATATGTTCATTGTTATACATTTATATCAATATATTTGAGTGTATCTATTCACTATTATAGATTTATATCAATGTATTTAAGTGTTTCTATAGTGTATTCATCACCAAAATATATTTGTATCAATGTATTTGAGTATTTCTATATTGTATTCATCATCAAAATATATTTGGAGAAGCAATTGAAGTGTATATATTCTTGTTATTTATGATGTATCGATATGTTTGAGTGTATCTGTAACTGGTTATAAATTTGTATCAATTTATTAAAGTATATATGTTCCTTGTTATACTATCGTATCAACTGCATTTGTTTGTATCTGCTACTGATTATACATTTGTACCAACATATCAAGTATATCTGTTCCTTATTGTTTATTATGTATCAATATATTTGAGTGTATTTGCAACTGGTTATAAATTTGTATTAATGTATTCAAGTGTGTTAGTTCCTTGTTATATATTTGTATCATGTATTTGAGTATATCTATTCGCTACTATACATTTGTATCAATTTATTAAAGTGAAAAAAAGTATTGAACAACAAAAAAAATTATGTGTCAATGTCGTATGCGTATTAGCCAGTGATACAATGAAATCAATAAAGAATAAAATAGCAAAAATCATATCTACATTGCTCAGATACAGTACTTAAATAAATATATTTATTTATTAAATCGTATATTCATAATTTTTTGTATATGTATCCTTATAATATGTAAATACATATATCTAAGAAGATTATGAACAATTGAAGAACATATATGTGTCTTTGTATTCGAAAAATTGAGGTTCCATTGAAGTTCAAAATACTTGTATCATTGTGGATGAAGAAGAAGTGAACAATTTTGATTGATTCTAGCATTTGTATTTGAGAATATGACTGTGAAGTTTGAATATTCAAGCTTAACTTTTAAATTTTGAGAATTCAGAGTCCCATTAATTATGGAACATTGAGATACCAGTTACACATGATGTATGCTAAATTTTTAAAAAAAAAGACCATGTAGTTCAATTCATGCAAGTTATTAAAGATTGTATTTTTATTTGGAGTCAATTTTCACGGATAGATACATTTGATACATATGATAACAAGCTATAATGTAGCTACGAATTATAGTTAGTGAATGTGTAACTAAGGAGGCCTAATTTCAGCCACATATTAGCGGTTTCTAAAATTTTCTCTAAAACAAATCAGCAGTAAACCACATTCAGGCTCTTGATATTTTATATTTTTATTAACTGTTAGTAGAAGAAATTAAGAGCTAAAAATGTGCATGCTACACATTATAAGTTAAAAGAAAAACTTCAATAGTATAACTAAGAAAAAATAGTATATGATAGTCCGATAAACAACCAGTATATATGGGTTCATGATGATTATGAAAAGGAGAAAAGAAGAGAAAAAAAATAAGAGAAACAACTTCCCTACTTTTGACGAAAAGGTAACTTTGAGTCACCAGAAAATAAGGGTAATGATTACCCTAAAAATGGTACAGTTGAATTTGTAGATAAGGCCAAAAGCATGCACATTGAATCTAGTTTCATTTAGGACCCGTTACCAGCGGATCGATTATCTAGATAGCAAAGTAATGAACGTAAAGGAAAGTAAAGCAAAACATGAAAGTAAATAATCAAAGGATTTACACAACGGAGCCCTTGAGGATGCTTCTCGAGGGTTGTAGTTCGTCCCATGAAAGTTCAATATCAATAGGAAAGCAATAAGAAGGTCAAAGCTTGGAGAGCAAGTAAAAGTGTATTGTATTATTGTATCAAGTTACAGATTGTGTCCCCTAGCATCTAAGGGGAGTTCCTTATTTATAGGTTACAAAGTAAGGCTTACGTCCCATCAGGGCGATCTCCTTCCTAAAGCTCTAGTAGTACAATTACTAATAGGACAACGTCAAGTGTCCTGTCCGCTATAGGTGCCAGCCTGTATCTGTAGCCTAGGCCAGATAGGTACGCTACGTGTCCGTGCTTCTGAAAGTATTGATGCTCTTGTCCCCTTATCCTTTTCCTCCATGTTATTTGACTCTACCGGGATACAGAGGTTCCATTTTATGAGGTTCCCTTCGGGCATGTTTCTGATGTAAAGCTCCTCATAACATGAAACACCTTCTTTCCCTACAAAGAAATATTATCAAGAGAGGTTCCATCTCCGCTCCCCTAGGGTACTTTTACCTAATACAGATAGTCCCTCTACTTCTTGAGTTCTGTAATAGCGAAAGTCGAGGAGCAGAAAAGATATCCAATCAAACCTTAAACTTGTCTAAGATTCTCCCTGAATTCGAAACATTTGTCATTGTTAAGTCCTACCTTACCAGGTATACATCATCTGATACATCACCTTTCTTGATGCTAAAGGGATTTTCTCCCTTTCCCATGATCGCTAATGCTTATATTTTAATTCTTTCTTTTCTTTTCTCTCATCTCTTTTCTCTAATCAATTCATATTTTTTCCTTTGGAGGCCTTGCTTCCTTCTTATCTTTAAACATGGTTTCTACAATGTGTGAACCTACCATCAACTAAATTTTTCCCGTATGTTCCGCTTTAGTGATGACTTCAAAGTCGTGTTTGATTATGACCCCAAACTCCGACCAATTGGTGACTTAGGTTTCTCGGTAAAGGAAAGCAACATCCCTATCATTTGTCATGATTGTGAGTTCCTTAAATCTTTTCATATGAAGGCATCGCGGCATTTATAGAGCATTATATATCCAGACCTGGCTATTCCTTTGTTTATACTTATCCTTTCACCTTAGGTTTTGGACTATCAGTCAAGAAGTTGAGTGTAGACTTTTGTGTGAGGTTCCGACTAAGCCTGGGTCTAGTTGTCCCTACTATGTGAAGGATGGTGGCTTATATTCATACACTCTCTCTCAAAATTGACACAAATTTGTCATTGGACTACCTTCTCCTTCTATATTCACCCCGATTACTCAGTGACAACATAGTGAAGCTGGTGCATCATGAAAGGATGACCCTATTCTAGAATATGTAGGATTGATGATATGTATTGTATTGATAGGTTCATTTTTGTGGCGTCCAAAGATTTATCCAGGGATTTCCAGTGTTTCCCTAAAACTCCCATCGTGAGTTTACCCTTGTCTTTGTCATTTTTATTTGTGCTTTATTTAGTGCTTCACTTGACCTTTTTATTTCTATTCCAGATCCAATATGGCAGTCAAACACAAAAACCTTAAATGTTAGATCTTTATCACCGAGAGTCAGTGGTGGAAGAAGATCGCTCTCGAGAAAAAGTGGAAAGCTAAATCCCATAGTTTGGTTCTTTCTATCACATTTGTTTTTGGCTCCTTTGTTTTTACAATTTTCCTGAGTCACTCCTTTCTTTCTTCAGGCCTAACAAACAGCTCCATTCTCCTTCCTTCCTAAGCTATTACATCTTTTTTTGCTATTGGTCACCATTCCCTGGTCAGAGACTCTACTGGTGGATCTTGGAAGAGAGAGGTGTTTCCAATAGTGATGATCTCTTGAGGCAATGATGCTGGTGATAAGAGTTCATTCGACAACATCCTTGTGGTGGGTGGACGATCCTCCAGCACAGTATGTCAGATGCCCGCATAATATTTCAGGAGATGGATCTAATTATAAACACAAACCCATGTTTTTGTCATGTTCTTCTTCTATTAACAAGTTCCTTTCATGCAAAGGAATCCCTCGTCAAGTCAGGGTATCAGGTATGATCCAGCGGGTCCTTTAGATGTGCCATCTTTGGAGCCTTCACCCTCTATTCATGGTTCTCCTATTCAATCCTTACCTACTTTGGCCCATGGCTCCCACTCCTTAGGTGGTTTTAGGCCCAGGGAGTCCTAAGTACTTAAGTATCCTCCTGTCTTGTCAAACATTTTTCCATCCCCCGTCCCTAATCCTTCTTAGTGGTGGAATGTTCAATTTGAGGATCCTTTTAGAGATTGACTTTCTTTTAAGGCCTTCATGAGTGGCCAGTTATCTGCACACTCTCCATGCCTTGTGACCCATCAATAACTACGATCTGCTAGCCCTTTAGAATTTTGAGATCACGATCCTGAGAGCCGAGTTGTCTACAAATAGAGATGACATAGACAGTCATGTTCATAATGCCGCAAATCGATTTGAAGAGTTTGTGCATTACCAAGAGCTCAATTCTTTCCAAGTGAGACGTATCGAGGCCCTTTATATTTATGAGTCCACCCTCACTGAGAGGATCCAACAGCTCAAGTCGAGAGTAGATATGTTGTTTATCCCCCAGTTCCATTAGCATCCCTTTGTAATGAAAATAAATTTGGAGAACCGGAGATTTTGCTAGTGAAGGTACATGTTAGACTTGGATAAAGTGCTCGTTATTCAAAAATCCAAGCTTCATACCTAGAAGAAGTGGGAATGAGGGGTTTCAATATTAAAGAGAAAATCATCAAATCCTGACACTTAATGGGCCTTGCTCAGGATTTGTGCGCCTTATGTATCCTGTGTCTGTATCTAACGAAGACCTCTCAGACAGGGTAATATCTAACTACCCTCGGGATAGCGAGTATCAATTTTGGTTGGAATGCTTAGATTTTATGTTAGTTTCAAGAAAGGACCTTTTTGTCTTTCTATGTATATATCTGATAATGATAATAATAAAATACTTTATTCCTTATGTGTTATTTTTTCTGAGTTTTCCTCGAGGCACGAGGAGATTTAAAAAAGATCTTCCTCAGTTATTGGGTAGTTTCTATCGTAATTGGAAAGAATATCTCTGGATACTTCAATTTCCATAAACTATCAGGCCACAAATTTTAGCTTTAACTATTGATGCCACATGGCTCTTGTTGGTTGTTTGTGTTGAGATAGTTCATTAATGTAACAACTTGTTCAGTCATTATTGAAAGGCACCTCGTTATGGGTAAGCTATTCGTGTGAAAAATAGGTTAGAATAATTCTGAGTTAGGGGAGTTGAAAATTTTAGGGCTAGGCTAGTCTCGAATGAATTCTGAGTGAGGTAAGGTCTAGGGAAATATGGGAAAGGATTAGGTAAAATGTCTAAGGTTGAGCTAATTTTTCCATTAGCTAAGGCGTTAGGGAGTTCGTAGGATATTTCGGAAGTGAATTCGGGTGAGTAGAACTCCCGACATCGAAGTTGAACTTAAGTTTGGGGTTGGTCTTAGTGTAGCCCGGGACGGCATGTTGAACACTTAGGTGATGGTTATTGTCTTTCCAAATGCAATATATGTATACATGTAACTATAGCTTAGTAATGTATGTGCTTCATGCCTAAGAAAGGAAGTTATGAATGTCCAAGCCTTTGGAGTGTCAATTATGTGAAATGAACTTGATTATTGCTTGTTGTTTTTGCAAGGGTGTTTTCTGTTCATTTGTTTATTAACTGTTGGTGTTGTGTGATACTAATGGTTGGCTCAGGTACCACACCTGGTACAGGTTCAATAATGGTTGGCTTGGGTACCACGCCTGGTACAAGTTCTATAATGGTTGGCTCAAGTACCAAGCCTGGTATGGGATTGGGTATTACATGTGTGTTGGTTCCTTGAGTGAATCAGGTCTATTTGTTACTTGTTGTTCCTTACATGTTGGTTCCTTGAGTGAACTGGGTTTATTTGTTGCTTGTTGTTCCTTACATGTTGGTTCCTTGAGTGAATCGGGCTATCTATTATTGATGTTCTTCACATGTTGGGTTCCTGAGAGGGCCAGGATTTATTATTATTTGGGATATAATTGGTCCTTGAAGGGCCGAGTTGGTGTGCTTAAGTGACAAGGTGGTTCTTCTGTGAACCGGGGTCACATGTTAAATGGTATAGATGATGTCCTATGGATCCTTGAGAGGTCCGGGTAGTTTGCAAGTTGTGGCATAATTATGTGTGGGAATGACTTATAAGGTGGTTGAGTCCGGATGTTGACTGGGGGTCTTATTGATAGTCATATGGGCTAGTAGGGCCTAAGGATTCTAGGGAGACAGATTTGACTGGGTTAGTGAAGTAAGACTAGTATTTTGTGATCGCCTGAACCGATGGGATGTCAAAGGTAAGGAACCTTGGGGGTTGAGTACGCAGAACTCACGAGTAGTCCATGGTTTGGATAATGGCTATGTGTCAAGGTGGTTGACTTAGGATATTAATTTTAGTCAGGGTGGTAAGTCAAGGTTAGGTAGGTTGTCTCTTAACTTGCTTGCAGGGGTGGATAATAGACTGATTATAGAGACTAGGACCTCTAAGGTGCGTATAGTGGTTGGTAAGATAGGTGACTTGGGAAGTCTGAGAGCTAAGTGTGACTTGGGAAGTCCTAGAGCTAAGTTTGACTTGGGAATTCCTAGAGCTAAGTGTGACTTGGGAAGTCGTAGTGTTAAGTGTGACATAGCGAAGTTCCATTAGTAGGTATGACCAATTGACTATGACTAGGATAGGGTGGTTGAAGGTGGCCGACTGGTGGAGTTGGTAGAAAAAGCGGGATAAGAAGGCTTGGGGCAGAATTAGTAGGTTCACAGTGGTCACATAGTGGTAGTAAAGGTGGAGGACAAAGGACTAGATTTTGTAACCTTATTGTATATCTTTTCCTTGATTTCTTATATGATGGTATGTGGTGGATTCGGGTCGACCGATGATGCCTACCAGTACTTGTTGTTTGTATTGATACTACTCTTGTTATACATTTTTGGTATAGATTGGTTACAGGGTCAGTGATGTTTTTTAGGTACCGGATGATGGTGATCTCCAGCAGCTTCTGTTCTTCGTTCCATGATGGAAGTTGTGTCTACCTTTCTCATTTTGTACTTTTCCTTTAAAGCGCTTGTACCTGTTTAAACCATATTCCTAGGGATGGATGGTTCAAGTTTGTAAAAGAGTGTTTACTGTTTTAAGTTATAAATGTTTTTGTCAGATTAAAAAGACTATTTTCTCTTGGGTTATAATTTCCGCATTGCCTGATTGACAGGGGGTAAGGGTTCTCCTATCTAGGTGTTTAGAGTAGGTGCTTGCATGGCGAGGTAGTTGGGTCGTGACAAAATGGTATCAGATCCTAGGTTACCAGTCTCCCCATACAAGAGCAAATGTCTAATAGGGTCTTGCATATTGGTGTGTTGACATCCACATCTAATCTTCGGGGAACTGTGAAGCATTCTAGAAAATGATTGCACTTCTTTCACACTTTTCGTGTGGTTGTTACTTTCTTTTATGGGTTGATTCCAATTGGTATCTCTTGATCCCAATTGGTATCTCAACAAGGTAAGGGATGTCATTCGACCTCGGTTGGAATGGCACAAGCAAGGGAAGATTGGAACTGGGAAGGTTCCTATTGGTATCTAGCTCATTCGGCAGACTTATGTGGAGCGAATCTGGAGTAAGTGAATTTTGTAGGCAATGCATAGAAATGCAATCAAAACTATGGTAATTCCTACAATCTCAACGGCCAGAGTCATCCCACTTACTCATAGGGCACTAAAGTGATCTTAGGCATATTTATACACCTATGTGTCATTATCTATGCGTATTTAGCTTAATTTTGAGGATAACTTGATGTGCTATTGAGGTATACGTGGTGTAAGTGTGTATTTTGTGGTTAATGTACATGTTTATAGTGTTTAAGGTAAATTTGGAACAAGTCATGAGTCAAAATGATCAAATAAAGTTTAGACGAGAAAACTAGTGTGCTAGCTTGAGCTATGCCGATTTTAGTGTACTTTGATGAACTCTATTTTGTTATATGGACTAATGTGTGTTATGAGTTCTTGTAGGAGACCTTTGGAGGAGCTATGGAAGAAAATTGAAGCCTACAAGCAAGCTACAAACCATCGGGACACAAAACAAAGTGGAAAGATTGGGTTGGAGGCAAAAATGGGAAGCCAATAAACACCCTCGTGCCATGGAGGCTAAGCTCCATTTTATGGGGGTGGCACGGAGGTGGAGCAAAGCTGGATGGCCAATTTCTATTATACTGTCATGTCAAGGGCATGTCACGCTGGTTGGCTAGCATGATAAGCACTGTGACACGCCAGCTGGTCTCCGTGATAAGCAGCGTGTCACGGACCCTGTTCCCAGCAGGTGCAATTTATCCCACACTATAAATAGGACACTTAGCCTCAATTGTAAACACTTATAGACGGTTTTGGATTGCAAAAACAAAAGGAGGAGGCTGCCTTAGGGTTCTTATTCTCTTCTTTTTCTTTATTTAATTCTTGTATGAACTACATCAATTTTGTAATCACGAATTAGATTATGAGTGGCTAAACACCCTCTTTCTAGGGTTGAAGCTACAACATGATTGCTTGATTATGGTTATATAGTCGGTTTATTTGTTTATAATGTCATGTGATTGTTCTTACGTTCTTGTTTTCACTATTCTAAAGTGTCATGAACTTTAGGATAAATCCAAGTCTCAAAACGAATTAACCATAGGAGTTGAGAGACGGAATGAAGAACGTAGGGAGTGTGGATCATATCTTTTGTTATTAGTTAGCAATTGTAGAGAATGATTTGCGATTAGGATAGAGATATACCTAAATGTCCCATTTGGTTAATAAAATAGGAAGATAGATGAATGCATTCAAATTAAAGACTCACATCCCCGCTCAATAAGGTAGTTGTGAGATTAATTTGGGTAGATGACTTAGAGGATGACTATTCTCGAATTATAATATCAACCATGTAGGTCAACGATCACGATAAACACCAGCATCAGCTATAAATCATAGTTATGCATGAATGTGTAGTGAATGCCTCAACCCTGGATCTCTCATTATATTGCTTACAATCCGAATTTTATATCGTCGTTATTTCTAATACTTAGTTTATAAGAGCACAACTCAAACTCTTCTTGATTACGAATCTCACTTGTTTAACTTTAATTGTAATAATTAAGTTGGATCGTTTTCTAAACACCAAGTCCCTGTGGGATTGATATTCGGCTCGCAAGAGCCACTTTACTACTTGGACGACCATGTACACTTGCGTGTGCGCTTGGTACTCAATAAGTTTTTGACACCGTTGCTTGGGACACAAAAACTTGTTGTGTCCCAAGTGCACACGCAAGTGTACGTGGCCATGCAAGTATCGATCCCACAGGGACTTGGTGTTTAGCAAACGATCCAACTTAATTATTACTATTAAAGTTAAACAAGTGTGATGCGTAATCAAGAAGAGTTTGAGCTATATTTTTAAAAATGAAGTATTAGAAATAACGATGATATAAAATTTGGATTGTAAATAATATAAGGAGAGATCCAGGGTTGAGGCATTCACTACACATTCATACATAACTATGGTTTATAGTTGATGTTGGTGTTCATCATGATCGTTGATCTACAGGGTTGATATTATAACCCGGGAGTAGTCATCCTCTAAGTCATCTACCCGAATTAATCCCATACCTACAACGTTGAGTGGGGATGTGAGTCTTTAATTTGAATGCATTCATCTATCTTCCCATTTTATTAACCAAGTGGGATGTTTAGGTATATCTCTATCCTAATCGCAAATCATTCTTTACAATTGCTAACTAACAACAAAAAATATGATCCACACTCCCTATGTTCTTCATTCCTTTTCTCAACTCCTATGGTCAATTCGTTTTGAGACTTGGATTTATTCTAAAGTTCATGACACTTTAGAATAGTGAAAACAAGAACATAATAATAATCACATGACATGATAAAAAAATAAACCAACTATATAACCATAATCAAGCAATCATGTTTTATCCTCAACCCTAGAAAGAGGGTATTTAGCCACTCATAATCTAATTCGTGATTACAAAATTGATGTAGTTCATACAAGAATTAAGTAAAGAAAAAGTAAAGAATAAGAACCCTACGACAGCCTCCTCCTTGTGTTTTTTGCAATCCAAAGCCGTCTAAAAGTATTTACAATTGAGGCTAAGTGTCTTATTTATAGTGTGGGATAAATTACACCAGCCGCGAATAGGGTCTGTGACACACTGCTTATCACGGAGACCAGTTGGCATGTCACGGTGCTTATCACACTAAACAGCCAGTGTGACACGCCCTTGATGCGGCAGTCCACTGGAAATTGTCCATCCAGCTTTTCTCCACCTCTGTGCCATGCCCATAAAATGGAGCTTAGCCTCCGTGGCATGGGGGTGTTTATTGGCTTTCCATTTTTTCCTCCAATGCAATCTTTCCACCTTGTTTTATGTCCCAATGGTTTATTTCTTGTTTGTAGGCTTCAATTTGCTTCCATAGTTCCTCCAAAGGTCTCCTACAACAACTCATAACACACATTAGTCCATATAACAAAATAGAGTTCATCAAAGTACACTAGAATCAGCATAGCTCAAGCTAGCACACTAGTTTTCTTGTGTAAACTTTATTTCATCATTTGACTCATAACTTGTTCCAAATTCACCTTAAACACTATAAACATGTACATTAACCACAAAATACACACTTGCAACACGTATACCTCAATATCACATCAAGTTATCCTCAAAACTAAGCTAAATGCGCATAGATAATGACACATAGGTGTATAAATACGCCTACGATCACCACCCCACACTTAAAGCCTTGTGCATCCTCAAACAACTCTTTACACTAATCATACTTCAGAAAGACTCCAACATCTCTATTAAAACTAAGACACTCATGCTAGAGTTACAACGACCACATGAATAGCAAGTTCTATATTCGGCATGCCATATTACAACTAGAATCACATGAATACTACTTCAAGACTTCCTAGCCTCAAGAATTGACTCTACTTAGTTGGAAAACTCATACATAATACTCCACAAAGAGATCATATAAGCCGCCTATCTATCATCAAACAAGCGCCCTCACCACAAGAGAGTTACTGATATTCACTCACACATATCACAAGAATGGGTGAGAATCAAATTTTGCTCACTCTCACAAAGAATTGACATGTCACATAAGATGAACCATAGGCTTTCCCGTAGTGTAATACTCTACTAATATCAGAATGTCAAAGCTCAAGATCAAGTAGGACTTTAAGGGTTGTAATGTAGGCTAAGGGATGGGCAAGAGATATTTGGTCAAGAATAGTGACTATCTTCCCTAAGCGCTTTAATACATCACAGCTTACATCAAACATCATCTCCAACCAACCTATTTTACAACATTATTATCTTCCCAACTTTCTTTTGTTTTGCCCCATCTTTTTAAGTTAGCTTACACATCTTTAGTAGAGAGTATTTGCTATCAACACATGAATCACTTTGTTTGATCAATTTATCTTTTTCATTTCATTACTCCCTACCAACAACATATAAATCTTTTCAACACACCAAAAGCTATTTCTTTGGGGATTCACTTTAATTTTCTTTCCTCAATCTTACACTCCTTAACATCTTAATTTTTCAAGTAAAGCGCTTAGGAGTTTCGGATCAAATTGCAGGCAATTGAATGAAATGGAAAAGCTATACATGAGGCTACCAAAAAATAGGCTAAAGGCTCAATGGGGCTAGCTAAGGTCATGCACAAATGGTAGATAAAGAGGGTATAAAACATGGCTATCAAAGAAATGCCTATATCATCTCCTAAACTCAACATTCTTTATTTCGTTTTGCAAACACACGGGGCAAGTTCTAGTTACCAAAATTCAACATGGAATAACAAAAACCTCACTCACACTTGGCACATATTCAAATCAAGAAGGCTACCTATAGACTCTCAACCAAGCAATTGCATAAATTTAAAATTAAGCCAACAAGAGTCAGATAAAAGATCCTAAGTGTCTCACAATAGTCATTCAATTTTTCAAATCATGCCATAGAATTAAACACCAACTTGTGCAAGTAATCATATGTAGTACCTAGCAAGACCATCTCTATTTATTCCTAATAACAAAAAATTTAAATTTACTCTTAAAAATCAAAAAGGATACTGGGTTCAAAGGATTTCCCCCAGAAAAAAACCGAAAAGAAAAACCGAGGGGTGGGTGTAGTGTGCTTCTACTAAACAGACCAAAAAAATAAAAAACAAACAAATATAAAATCTTTTTGTGATTTTTTTCAATTTACTAAAAAACATTATAAATAAATAAAAATAGAAATCCTATAGCGCACTTTACCCTAACCAAATCAGAAGATTTCCACCCCACACTTAAAATCATACTTTGTCCTCAAAGTATAAATTAAATTCAAAGATAGAAATACTCTCTGAGGCCTCTAGGCCTAGCTAGTAGCATCAATTTTATCACAGGGGTCCAGAGGACTACACACTTAGTGTTTTCCACGCTCCTTAGCTGTGATCTCAGGTACTCAGATTTTCCTTCAACCTGTCGACACAACACAAAAACAACACCAACGGTGATACTAAAAAAACTAAAAAGATAAAAATACTACCTTAACTTGGGTTGCCTCCCAAGCAGCGCCTGATTTAGTGTCGCGACATGACTCGCATCACAATTCTCATTCCCATTCTCTCATTCTCTTTCTCCTACTTGAGGCTCATCTTTTCCTTCTTTTTTCACCTCTCATGTGCTCACACTCGAGGTATGGGGAATTTCATGCACCTACCTTTTCAGTATTTTGTTCAGGTCCTTCAGATTCAGGCTCTTTTGGCACTTTGGGCAGCTCCATGAGAGATTCTGAAGAGGTCATTAGAAGTTCTCGCTTCTCCCTCCCACACTCATCCACTTCCATCGCTGTGATCCTGCACAGATCTTTGTAGTGTGAGGGAATGTTGAGTGTTGTATACACTCTAAAGACTACCTCTTCATCATTCAGTCTCATCTTGAGCATGCCCTCTCTCATATCAATTGAATCTCCACCGGTATCCAAGAATGGACGTCCCAATATGATTGGTACCTTATCATCTGCATCATAATCAAGAATAATAAAGTCAGCAGGAATAATAAACTTACCAACCTTGATGAGAACATCCTCTATAATTCCTTCGGGGACCACTCTAGTCCTGTCTGCCATCTGTAGCATAACTGACGAGGGCCTTGGCTTCCCCAACCCAAGAGTATTAAACAATGAAAGTGGCATCAAGTTGATGCTTGCCCTAAAATCACTCAGGGCTTGGACAATATCACTTTCACCAATTTGTATGGGGAGGGTGAAACTCTCAGGATCCTTGAGCTTTTTGGGAATCTTGCTCATCACCACTGAACTGCACTCTTCAATAAGTTCCATATTCTCAATATCTGCCAACATTCTTTTGTTCACCACCACATCCTTCAAGTACTTAGTATACTTAGGCATTCCCTGCAAACATCTACCAAAGGAAGGTTAATGTGAAGTTCTCTGAACGTGTCAAAAAACTTATTGAAATAAGAATCCTCTTTGGCTTTGATATGCTTTTGAGGGAATGGTGGTGGTGGTCTATCTTGAGTCTGCTCGATTGGCTTTTTGTTAGGGTACTCAGACTTCCCCTTTTTATCAGCTTCTTTGGACTCTGCCTGCTTTTCAGTTTGCTTGGAAGTGATTAACTTTTCTTGCACCTCATGATTTTTCTTTGGGGGTGCGTCAACCAAATCTCTTCCACTCCTCAAGGTGATTTCTATCCCTTGCTTTGGCTTTTATGTATCACTAGGCAAACCCCCTTGAGGTGTTTTGTGCTTCAGCAAGCTGTCCCATTTGAACTTATGATGCCTTTGTGGCTAATTGCTGATTTTTTATGTTAGCAGCCATCTGTGCTTGATCAGCAGCAATCTGTGCTTGATTAGCCATGATCTTCTTCAACATTTCCTCAATATTGCTGGCCTGAGTCTTGCTCTGAATACCTTATTATTGTTAAAACTTTTGTGGTTGAGCCTGATTAGTGCCTCATGAGTAAGTGGGCTGACTCTGCCAGTTGCGATTGTAGGCATTACCATAGTTTTGATTTCCTTTCTGTGCATTGCCTACAAAATTCACTGACTCTAGATTCACTCCACATAAGTCTACCAAATGACCACTCAGACCATAAGTTTCACACAAAGTCTGAACTTGCTAAACTGCATTTACTTGAGCTTGAGGTTGAGCCACACTCAACTTGTTAAACTGAGTCATCATCTGAGTCTGAAAATTGGCCAACTATGTTGCTAATGCAGGGACACAATCTACCTCAATCATATTTTCCGGCCTCTTCACCATATTTTTGGACATGTCACCCTGCTATTCTGGATTACCTTGTGTAATATGGTTGAGGAGAGTATATATATCATCATAGGTCTTCTCCAAAACTTGACCACCTGCCGCTGAATCTAGCAAAATTTTTGTGTTGTGGTCAAGACTTTCAACAAAGGTGTGAGCTAATACCTCATTAGTCTGCTGGTGATATGGGCAATCCCTAATAAGAGACTTGAATCTCTCCCATGCATGATAGAGATTCTCATCTGGTTTCTGTTTGATGCTTAGAATTTCACTCCTCAATTTTGTAGTTTTGCCTGATGGAAAGAATCAGATGAGGAACTTCTTTGCTAAATCATCCCAGGTTGTGATTGAATTTGAAGGTTCTGCCTTCAACCATTTCTTTGCTTCTCCTAAAAGTGAGAATGGGAAAAGTGTGAGCCTCACATAGTCAGTGGAGACTCCTGTGGGAATGACTGTGTCACTGATCTCCAAAAAGTTTTATAAATGAACCTGTGGATCCTCATGTGACAAGCCTGTAAATTATTCGCTTGTGTGCAACAATTGCACTATATTATGTTTTTAGTTCGAATCAGCCTTCTGCGGCTGGCTTTTGAATGCAGGAGGTCACATTAGTTGCGAGTGGGATTGCCACTTTGTGTAGTATCCTACGAGCTGGTGGTGGTTCCTCCGCCATGACTGCAGAAAGCGTCTTAGCCTGTTGAACTTACATGATTGGGTTGAGAAGTGCTGCTTCTCCCCTTTCTTGGTGCAAGTGCTGCTCAAGTTTGGGAGGTGGTTCAACTAATTCCTTATCCCTTTCAAGCTTGCCCGAGATTAAAATATGTCCCTGGAAATTCAGTAGCTAAATCCAAGTTATTAGCACTTATCAAACAAAATAGTAAAAACCAAAAATTAGAAGGTTGCTAATTTTCAAGTCCCCGGCAATGGCGCCAAAAACTTATTGCATCCCAAGCGCACAAGCAAGTGTACGTGGTAGTTCAACTAGTAAAGTAGCTCTTGCAAGCCAAATATCGATCCCACAGGGACTTGGTGTTCAGAAAATAATCCAACTTAATTATTATTATTAAAGTTAAACAAGTGCGATGCGTAATCAAGAAGAGTTTGAGCTATATCTTTATAAACTAAGTATTACAAATAATGATGATATAAAATTCAGATTGTAAATAATATAAGGAGACATCCAGGGTTGAGGAATTCACTACACATTCATGCATAACTATGGTTTATAGCCGATATTGGTAATTATCGTGATCGTTGATCTACGGGGTTGATATTATAACTCGAGAATTGTCATCCTCTAAGTCATCTACCCAAATTAATCTCACAACTACATCGTTGAGCAATGATGTGAGTCTTTAATTCGAATGCATTCATTTATCTTCCCGTGTTATTAACAAAGTAGGACATTTAGGTATATCTCTATCCTAACCACAAATCATTATTTTCAATTGCTAACTAAAAACAAAAGATATTATCCACACTCCCTACGTTCTTCATTCCGTCTCTCAACTCCTATGGTCAATTCATTTTGAGACTTGGATTTATCCTAAAGTTCATGATGCTTTAGAATAGTGAAAACAAGAACGTAAGAACAATCACATGACATGATAAACAATTAAACCAACTATATAACTATAATCAAGCAATCATGTAATAGCCTCAACCCTAGAAAGAGGGTGTTTAGCCACTCATAATCAAATTCGCGATTACAAAATTGATGTAGTTCATACAAGAATTAAGTAAAGAAAAAAAAGAGAATAAGAACCCTAAGGCAGCCTCCTCCTTGTGTTTTTGAAATCCAAAACCCTCTGGAAGTGTTAACAATTGAGGTTGTGTCCTATTTATAGTGTGGGATAAATTGCACACGCCGGGAACAGGGTCTGTGATATGCTACTTATCACGGAGACCAGTTGGCCTGTCACGGTGCTTATCACACCAACTAGCTAGCGTGACACGCCCTTGACGCGGCAGGCCTCTAGAAATTGTCCATCCAACTTTGCTCTACCTACATGCCACGCCCATAAAATTGAGCTTAGCCTCTTTCCCATGGGGGTGTTTATTGGCTTCCCATTTTCACCTCCAACGCAATCTTTCCACCTTGTTTTGTGTCCCAATGGTTTGTATCTTGTTTGTAGGTTTCAATTTGCTTTCATAGCTCCTCCAAAGGACTCCTACAATAACTTATAACACACATTAGTTCATATAACAAAATAGAGTTCATCAAAGTATATGGCATAGCTCAAGCTAGCACACTAGTTTTCTCATCTAAACATTATTTGATCATTTTGACTCATGACTTGTTCGAAATTCACCTCAAACACTATAACCATGTACATTAACCACAAAATACACACTTACACCATGTATACCTCAATATCACATCAAGTTATCCTCAAAACTAAGCTAAATGTGCATACATAATGACACATAGGTGTATTAATATGCCTAAGATCACTGGCCTTAGAGGTTGTGGTAAGGCATGGATGGGCGACTAATGGTCATCCATGAGGTGAATAAAAGATATTAGATGTGACTTGATTGTGTTGTGGCTTGAAACTTGAAACTATGTGTATTGTATTACTTGTATGGTTGTAGTCGTGTGGGGTGAAATTGCTTGTGTTATGGTGAATATTTTTGTTCGGGAGGAGTCATAACTTGATTTTGTGTGCTTTGGTTGGTAATAACTCTCTATGTGTACTTGAATTGATCGATAAAGTGGTATTATAATTTGAAAATAGATTTGCCATTGGTAAAAATGGTAAGGGAATAAGGCTTATGACTATAGGGAACTCTAATTTTAGGATAGTCGGGATTGGTTGGAAACCATGGGCAAAAAGGCTATTATTTCTTGATAGCGGGAATTGCGGTAAGGAAATTTTTGTGGTAACTCGTGATTGTGACTTAAAGAAATTTATTCTGGCTTTTAAAAAAAATTGTGATTTGCTTTAGTGATAAATTGCAGTATGCCTTAATTGGAATGGTTTGCATTACATTCGGGTATAGACTTACCATTGGTATAGATGGTAAGGGAACAAAATGGGATTGATTACAGTGGGGAAGCTCCGATTTTGGGACAGACAAGATTGGTTGAGAACCATGAAAAGGAAAAAGAGGGACTAGTAGTGTACAGTAGAAGGAATGTGTTATTGTACGCGATTCTAGTGTATTTCATAACTGATTTTGTGATAATGTGGTGCTAAATTCTCACTTATGCATAGTTGGGGTTGGTCTTGAGGTTATGTTTAAGACTATAGTGTGATTTCAAGGGTTAACTTTGATAACAGGGAAGGGGAATGAGGGAATTTTACAGAAAATGGTGAATTTTCTATGCTGCTACTGTTGGAGGTCGCCATAGCAGTGTGCAAGCCGCTATAGCGGAAGGGGAAGGGCAGAATCCCTGTCTTGTTTTCCCCCATTTTGGTTTTCATTCCTAGGTTGTTTTAAATCGCTAGTTGAGCTACGAGCTATTGCATGTTTGCATCTATGTGCAGTAAAGAAAAGGGTAGATATGGTAGCTCAGGGCATAAGGGTTATTGGCTTGATGTGGGCGATGTTGCATGTTGAGGTAACCTATACATATTTGAATATCAAACCTTATTTGACGTGGTGATACCCTTGATAGGGTAGTATTGGACATTGCTCATTGGCTTATTTTTTAGAATGATAATTGGCTGATAGTAGCTCTTGAAAAGGGTATAGCGCAATTGTGGGGAATTTGAAATAAGTTGACTTGCTCATGGTCGATGATCCTTAGTAGTAGGGTCGGTTGAGGGAGTGGGGTTAGTAAATGGGTTCTTGATCAGTCATATCCCACTTATTAACCATGATAGTTCCTGGTGTTACTACTCATTGAGTGGTGGGGGTGCACTTGTTATAGCACTGGTTAGGGTGTAAGTGTCCGAGTAGAATTCTCCCTAAGATGAGAGTTGACAAAAGTCTCAAGCTAGCATGGGTTCCAATGGAATTTGGTGTTGTGTGGTTTAGAGATACTTGGTGTCTTGGGGCATAATGTTGATAGGAGTTAGGTGATACCATGATATGCGAGGGGTATAATATCCCATAGAAGCTTCGGAATGAAGTTTGGGCTAGTAGAACTCTTGGTATAGCATCTAACGTAAAGGGATATAGTCCTCGTGGCATGGAAAATTGTTTTGTTTGCTAAGTGTGAATTTCTTTCACTACAATGTTTTGATGAGGCCTCAAATTTCTTGGGCACTCAGGGAAGGGTAATCTAATTAGCCTTGTGTAGCTCAAAGGAAGGAATTCCCTGATAGAGCAGGATTGAATTAAATTTTGATTAAGTTGGGCACATCAATAGGTTTGAAAGTTTGGTGGCTTGCGTAAGGCTATATTCACGCTGTCATGGTAGAGTGTTAAGGTTTAGTGGTGGGCTCTTTATTTTCCTTATGCCTTAGAGATTGTTCAGGGACAAATGATGGATAAATTGGTATCTGTTATAATGACCTGTTTATTCATTATTAAAAGGCACCTCGTTATGGGTGAGTTATTCGTGTGAAGAATGTGTTAGAATACTTTTGGGTTGGGGGAGTTGAAAATTTTGGGGCTAGGCTAGTCTCGGATGAATTCTGAGTGAGGTAAGGTCTAGGACAATGTGGGAAAGGATTAGGTAAAATGTCTAGGGTTGAGCTAATTTTTCCATTAACTAAGGTGTTAGGGAGTCCGTAGGACTTTTCGAAAGTGAATTCGGGTGAGTAGAACTCTCGACATTGAAGTTGAACTTATGTTTTGGGTTGGTCTTAGTGTAGACTAGGATGGCATGTTAAACACTTAGGTGATGGTTATTGTCTTGCCAAATGCAATATATATATATATATATATATATACATATAACTATAGCTTAGTAATGTATGTGCTTCATGACTAGGAAAGGAAGTTATGAATGTCCAAGCATTTAGAGTGTCAATTATGTGAAATGAACTTGATTATTGCTTGTTGGCTTTGCAAGGGTATTTTCTGTTCATTTGTTTATTGACTGTTGGTGTTGTGTGATACTAAAAGTTTCCTTGGGTACCATGCCTGGTACAGGTTCTATAATAGTTGGCTCGGGTACCACGCCTGGTATGGGATACTTAACGGATGGCTCGGGTACCACGCCTGGTACAAGTTCTATTATGGTTGACTCGGGTACCATGCCAACTATGGGATTAGGTTTTACATGTGTGTTGGTTCATTGAGTGAACCGAGTCTATTTGTTACTTGTTGTTCCTTACATGTTGATTCCTTGAGTAAACCGGGTTTATCTATTGCTTGTTGTTCCTTACATGTTGGTTCCTTGAGTGAACCGGGTTATCTATTATTGATGTTCTTCACATGTTGGGTTCCTGAGAGGGCCAAGATTTATTATTAGTTGGCATATAATTGGTCCTTGAAGGGCCGGATGGTGTGCTTAAGTGATAAGGTGGTTCTTCTATAAACCGGAGTCACATGTTAAATGGCATAAATGATGTCCTACGGATCCTTGGGAGGTCTGGGTAGTTTGCAAGTTGTGACATAATTATGTGTGGTCTGATTGCTTGCATAGTTGGGCATGACATATAAGGTGGTTGAGTCCGGGTGTTGACTGGGGGTCTTATTGATAGTCATATGGGCTGGGAGGGCCTAAGGTTCCTAGGGAGTTAGGTTTGACTGGGTTAGTGAAGTAAGGCTAGTATTATGTGAGCGCCTGAACCGTTGGGATGTCAAGGGTAAGGAACCTTGGGGGTTGAGTATGCAGAACTCACGGGTATTCCATGGTTTGGCTAATGGCTAAGTTCCAAGTGGTTGATTTAGGATATTAATTTGAGTCAGGATGGTAAGTCAAGGTTTGGTAGGTTTTCTCTTAACTTGCTAGCAGGGATGGATTGTAGACCGATTATTGAGACTAGGACCTAGAAGGTGCGTATAGTGGTTAGTAAGATGGGTGACTTGGGAAGTCCTAGAGCTAAGTGTGACTTAGGAAGTCCTAGAGCTAAGTGTGACTTAGGAAGTCCTAGTGGTAAGTGTGACTTGGGAAAGTTCCAGTAGTAGGTGTGACCAATTGGCTATGACTAGGATAGGGTGGTTGATGGTCGTCGACTGGTGGAGTTGGCAGCGGAAGCGGGATAGGAAGGCTTGGGACAGAACTAGTAGGTTCACAGTGGTTACATGGTGGTAGTAAAGGTGGAGGATGAAGGACTGGATTTTGTAACCTTATTGCATATGTGTTCCTTTATTTCTTATATGATGGTATGCGGTGGATTCGGGTCAACGGATGATGCCTACCAGTACTTGTTGTTTGTATTGATACTACTCTTTCTATACTTTTTTGGTATAGTCTAGTTGCAGGGTCAGTGATGTTTCTTAGGTACCGGACGATGGTGATCTCCAGCAGCTTCTGTTCTTCATTTCATGATGGAAGTTGTGTCTACCTTTCTCATTTTGTACTTTTCCTTTAGAGCTCTTATACCTATTTAGACCAGATTCTTAGGGAGGGTTAGTTCAAGTTTGTAAAAGAGTGTTTACTGTTTTAAGTTATAAACATTCTTTCTTAGATTAAAAAGACTGTTTTCTCATGGGTTATATAATTTTCGCATTTCCTGATGGATAGCGGGGGTAAGGGTTCTCCTATCTAGATATTTAGAGTAGGTGCCCGCATAGCCCGTAGTTGGTTCGTGACAATTAAGAACATTTAAAAGGCTTTGGCCTATAAAAGCAACTTTAACCTTGTCACCTTTCCCATCACTTTTCAGTTCATTTGAAATTATCTTCAAATAAGTTACAGAGAGAATTTCCAATTTTAGTCTGAAAATATTATTTATTTTTTCTCGTGATCACTTCTTCCACCTTTTCTTTGATCTTGGAGCCAGTAATTTAATAAACTCTCCGATTCATTGACGATAATGAGGTAGTAGTTGGGAGTGAAGATAAGGGTGAGGATGGAGGGGTCGACCCTGTGAGCTACCTGAGGCGGTGTGTTGTGCCTTAGTGGTTCTCTGGAGTCTTGAGAGGATGTTGGAAACCTACCACCTGGGTTGCGTATAGTGCGTAAGGTAGTCAATATGGCTTGATACACTTCATTGCCTTACGCGAGGGAAACTTATGAGTTGCATGGATTTTCCCTGTACCTAGGGTTTGTTGATGCTGAGGCTGCCTTCTGGTCTTGGTTAACCTCCAGGGGGGCTCCCCATCCATCTTTTCACTTGGCCATAGTTCTCCACTTCTCCCATTTTACCTTTAGGTGAATGGTGATGGTGCTAAGGAGAAAGTGTTGGGCTCTCGTGGTCAACCAACGGGCAATTAGAGATTAGACTCTCAAAGAGTTCTCGAAGAAAACCCTATGATATTGTGATCAAACTATTCAACTGCTCAACATTATTGGAGGATATCACCCTCGTACTAACGAATTTGTTGAACCACTCTGAATGATGGTGCTAAACACGATGATGGGGGAAAGGTTCTACTGAGCGGCTCCTTTTTTTCCTCTTTTGTGACTGTAATCCGTTTTTGTATGAATCCTAGTGTTTTAGCCATTTAGGAGAGGTTATTTTGAATTTAGTCCCACTTTTATAGGGGATATCAATTTTAAGCTATTTTGGGTCTTCTATAAAGGAAACTTATTGTGAATTCTTGGCTTCTTGCGCGTGTTATTTACTGTTGATAATTTCTAGGTTGTGCCTTCTTATTCGTGTTCCTTCGTTACCTCAGTGTGGTTGTCCTTTTTGAGAGTCCAAACTTAATGACTTTGCTATTTCGTGGTGAGGATCTGGAACTCTATTCTTCCTTTTCTGCAAGGGAGAAGGTATGGGAAAAGCTCATCATTTCGAGAGGCAATTCAATGGCTCTGAGACAAGCTCGTGAAGTTAAGTTTGGAATGGTGATTGGAGATGACCCTTTAACCAGTTTTATTTTTGCGCATCTTCTTGATCAACTATCAACAAATTGGGTGATCGTATCCCTCACCCTTTTTAGGACGCTGAGTCCTTTACTTTTCCTCGGTTTTCTAGGAGGATCCCATAAATTCAATTCTCTTATGCTAAGATGCTAAGTTAGGAAGTCTATTGAATACTTAGGGCATAGCATTAGGAGGTCTGTCCTTTCACCTGTAATTATGAATTTGACTTAGGTTTTATATTCTTTAGGGGTCAGGAATTTCTCTTGCTACTGAGGCTATCTTTTGGATATGGCCTCATTATATTGCTTACGAGTGATCATTCCATCACAATTTTATAACAGTCGTTATCGGCTTAATTTACCTCCTAATCATTATCTTAAGTCACATTTCTCAAGGCTTTCATTTGGTGTTAAGGTGCCGGGATTTTAAGGGACATTCCATACCTTTTGACGAGGATTCTTGGTATTTCTTGAGCATGTTTAGTGTGATATGATGTGTTTTAGTTGAGTTGCATGTATAATGGGCTAAGTACACCACGAGGATGAAAAGATCACCAAAAAAGGCTTATTTTGAGTCGTTGTGGAGGATTACAAACCGTGGTGCCAATCGAAGTCAAAGGAGAGAAGTGAAGCGGAGATAGGAGGTTAAAATAGTCACCGTTATTGACCAGTTTTAGCCATTACTGGTTGTTTTGTTGGCCATTCTCCAAACTAGAAATTGTCCAAATTTAATAAGTTATAATGGCCAACATAACAGACCATTTTGAGCCATAATGGTCTATTTTGACTTCTATTTTCCCTTCCAGAAACTAGGTGAATGACATAAGTTATCACGATGTGGAGTACGGTTCATTTTGAGCCATAACGGTTCATTTTGACAATTGTATGGGGTGACGCAGATTTCCTTTCCTAGTTCTTTTTGGGTATGATTCCTACTCATCTATAAATAGCATCCTTAGGTTATTTTGTTACACACAATATACGATACAATTTTATTACGTTTTGTCTTGGTTTTGAACGAGTTTGAGAGCTACTTTGCTCTTGGATTCAAGAACATATTTTGGTTTTCAATCAATCTTGTAAGTATGTTTCCTTTGAATCATCCTATTGTTATTATTCTAAGCATGAGTAACTAAACTCATCTCCGAGGTTGTGAATCCTCGTAATGGATGAAATCTAGGGCTAAACTATCAATATAGAATCGAATAATTTGTTGGATGATTTTTAACTGTTATTATAATAGTGATTAGCGGTTGCAAATGTTAGTATAACACCAGAAAACCCTAGTTAGTGCCCGAAAGAGTTAATTAGGATTAGAAAGAGTTAACCAATAAGAATTCAAGGCGTTAACCCTTGTTTAATAGAACTACGTAGGAATACGTTGGTTTTACTTGGCAAATTATGATCAGGTTGTAAGTACACTTCATTGTATTTGGGAAAATAAGTGAATAAAAGACCATTACCACATCGGAAGATAAGGATTGATTACTAATTGGTCATTGCTCGTCTTTATCAAACTAGGAGAGACTATGAAGGTAGTTGTAATCCCTAAACTTAGCCTATTACGTAGTGAAACAATATCGGTTCATTTCAAATATTAATATTTCAATTATTTACTTACGGCAGACCTTAGTTATAGAACAATCTTTTACACAATCATTAAAAAATAAGAATTGGTATAAAGTAAAGTAACTTTAAGGACTTCGAGTATTATATTTCTTACCATGTTCCCTGTGAGATTCAACCCCAATCTAATCGTTGGGTTACTATATTTGACAGTTATTATTTACACTTGCAAAAAGGGTGTAATTTGAATGCATCAGGTGTTCCATCAGTTCCTAGCAGTTTAGAGTTCCACCGAGGCTTTTGGAATTTTGTGCATGAGTCCTTTCTAAAGAGAAAATTCTCGAGAGACCTTCTTAAGCCCCCGATTTAGGAGAAAATCCCAGAGTCGAGAGTGAGTCCCTAATTTGGGAGTGAGTCCCTATGGCGTCTGAGGTTCAATCCTAAACTTTAGTTGTCAGGATTCATCATGAATTATGAGCAAGATGAATAAACCATGAGTCAGTTAAGCAAGAAGTTTTCTATTAACTTTTTAAATAGTGAAGGGTTGGACCCGCGCTCGAGGTGGTCGGCTTTTACAAGTTTTGAAAGAGAATAAGAACTAAAGCTCTAATATGGAAACACTTGGTGCTATCTTATTAAAAACCCTTGGCAAAAGAGTCCATCGCGGGAAAGAGACCGGTGTGAGGGGAGAGGTCAGTAGCCTGACATTCTGGCCGAGAATGCCATTGTTGCTTGCTTGCTCTATGTCTCCATTTGTGTTACTCCGGCCATATTTGCCTCAACGAGGGTTACGAGGCATCACCTTGATCTTCTGGGGGTTCCCCTAGGCCAACATCTTCTTCATGCATGGCAATCCTCGGGGTGGTACCTGTAGGATTAGGGCATAAACACATGAAACAACTCGAGTTCGCCTTAAGACAACTTAGAATTACCTTTGTTTGCCTGGGGATGAACCCCTTGTGCAAGAATACATTTTCATTAAGCAGTCCCTGGTGAAGGATGGCTGATTTGACCTCAGATGGCATGTATTATAACTTGATACTTCTCTGCCATACCTCATCTCTCGAGTTCTCGTTCCCCAGCGGTTTATGGTTCATGCTGAGTTGTGCGGGGTTGGCTGCAAAATGCGACCCCTCAACATAAGTTCCAACATTTCCATTAGGTTTTTGCTCCAACCGAGAGCGTATCTCAGCAAAGACAACTTTGAGATCTCTCATGTACATCTTAAGCGAGTCATTGTTCGGCCCAAGCTCCTCTTGGGCCAGTTCCTGATTTTCCTTATGATCCTGCATCCTCTTCAGCATCTCCCGAATGTTCGCAACCTCTTCTTTCAGTGCAACAATCTCTCACATCATGCCCAATATACAAGGTTCGCTGTGAGCATACCCGTTTCAGTACCTTCATCTCCTCCCATTCTTCTTGATACATCCTTCCTTTCACTTCCTAAAAAAATATGGTTAACCATGTTGGTAAAGCAAACAAAATCAGATCCAAGCACAACTGCTCTGGCCTCACGGTGAGAGACAAACTGTTTACCCTAAAAATGGTACAGTTGAATTTATAGATGAGGCCAAGAGCATGTGCATTGGATCTAGTTTTGTTTAGGACCCGTTACCAGTGGATTGATTATCTAAGTAGCAAAGTAATGAATGTAAATGAAAGTAAAGCGAAACAGGGAAGTAAATAATCAAAGAATTAGCACAGTGGATCCCTTAAGGACGCTCCTCGAGGGTTAAAGTTCATCCCACGAGAGTTCGATATCAATAGAAAAGCAATTAGAAGGCCAAAGCTTGGAGAGCAAATAAAAGTATATTGTATTATTGTATCAAGTTACAGATTGTGTCCCCTATTATCTAGGGGTTCCTTATTTATAGGTTACAAAGTAAAGCTTATGACCCATTAGGGAGGTCACTTTCCTGGAGCTCTAGTAGTACAATCACTAAAGGGGCAACGTCAAGTTTCCTATCCATTATAGGTGCCAGCCTGTATCTGTAGCCTAGGCCAGATAGATACGCTACGTGGCCGCACTTCAGACAGTCCTGATGATCTTATCCCCATATCCTTTTCATCCATGTCATTTGACTCTATCGGGACGTGAAGGTTCCATTTCGTGAGGTTTCCTTCGGACATGTTTCTAACGGAAGGCTCCCTCGTAGCCTGAAACACCTCCTCGCCCTCCGAAGATATCTTATCACGAGAGATTCTGTCTCTCTGATTCCCTCGGGTATCTTAACCTAATACCGGTACCCATATAACCCATAACTCCAATTCGTTTTCAATTTATATATGGATAGGAAGATTTTAGTCTATTTTTAATCGGCCCAAATCTTACTAAATTCACCCATTTGCCGCCTCTACTTACACTTGGCATAACCACCAGAGCAGTGAGCAACTTGCAAGAAATTATCCACTAAAGAAAGCATGCAATGCTAATAAAATCCGCAATTCCTCCCACTACTCAAGTGGAAATTTAGACTTCTATATCCTTTCTTCTAAAAGCTAAATAGGCCGAGATGAAACTAAAGCTTGGATGTCTATTCTCATGTTTTTTAATAAAAGATGATTAATACTGCATCCTCCATTTTCAATTGAACAAGCCTAGGGTGGTTGAGCTATAAATTAAATAATTCGATTCACAATAGTTGGAGCAACTAACCTAGGCTAGCATACGCTATAGGTAAAACCGAATATGGCATCGAATTTCTTCTCATCACCTATTTAAGATAAAGAAAATTATGAGTATGGTAATGGTAAACGTGGTAATGTATATAAGTTCTTCTCTTCTTACATTTTTTATTTAAAGAATATTAATTTTAGAAATGAACTAATTTAGGTGTGTTTATTATGATTCATTGAACTTGGCTAAAATATGAGCTGCAGTACTTAAATAATTAATTAAAGTGTGGCGAAGAATGATGACTTTTCATCTATGTAGGTGAGTATGATCATTTCAATTGTTTACCATAACTTCATATTAATAGAACAAATGTGACGCCGAGACAATTGTTTATATATTTTTTGTGTTCAATGTCCAGATATTTGTGTGTGAGAGAGATGTACTCAAATTTGTTCATCATATGCAATGTCAACATCTAACAAGTTATTGATCGTTTGTTAATTGGGCATTGGTCTAATAGATTAATACGTTATGTTTCCCTTGTATTTCGAAACTTCTCATGACATGATGACCGGAAGATATGGTGGCTTTCATGCAAAAACTAAATGTAAGAGCTAAAAATGGAAACGTGACGTATAATATTTTAATGGAACAAGTGGTGATGCATATGTTCTTATTTTTGCTGAAAATATATTTAACTAATAAAAGTGTCTTTTCTCTAATAGAGTAAGTTTTTAGACGAAATGCTCACACACTTTCACATGGTATCAGAGCAGGCAGAGGTTCTGAGATCGAATCTCACCGTCACCCATTATTAAAAAAAACCACTCCACGTGCTTGGCCCGTGAAAAAGAATCAGGCCCACACGTGAGGGAACGTGGTAAAAATATGATTAAATAATAAAGTGTGCTCTCTCTAATAGCTAATTAATTTTGTCACATTTTTCCCTTAATGTTAAGTGATCATGAAAGTAACCAATATGCGAGAAGTGAGACTAAAGATGGTTCGTATGTGTGAAGATGAGATGTATGGATGCCCCATTTTTGAGGCATGAGATGTTCCTATGGATGGTTTCATGAGGGACAAAGGTAGGTCGAAGAATTAGCGGGGAAAGACGATTAGACAGAACATGACGTAGCTTCAGCTAATTACCGAGGACATGACCTTAGATAGAAGGTTATGGAGAAAACAGATAAGGGTAGAATGCTAGTAGGTAGTTGAGTGTTACCTCATAGATCCTACCATACTAGTAATCATAGCATTACTCTTGTAGTTTCTTGTTCTTCGATTTCTATTACTAATGGTTCTTGTACTTCAATTATAGTATTATTTTGTAGATACTGCTCCTTTTTTCAGAATATTTTTTCATGCTATTTTTAGTATTTCATAGTGATCTCTTCAATACTTTTGTTAATTTTTTTCCGGACTGCTTTATTATATTTTTTCTTGAGCCGAGGGTTTATCAGAAACAACCTATCTACCTCTCAAGGTAGGAGGAAGGTTTAAGTACATACTATCCTCCCCAAATTTTACTTGTAAAATTTATCCTGGTTATATTTTTAGTGTTGTTGAAAGTAACCAATATGATTATATATCATAAAAAAAAAATTAAAAAAAATTTAAAATAAAAATTATAAACTTGAAGAGTTCAAACTAGTGATTATTGATTGATATAAGATTGTTCAAATAACAATAAGATTATCATAGCCTTGTTCTTAAAAAGACTGTCTATTTATTAAAGAGAGATAAGGGTAAAATAGTAAAATTAGAGTGTCTATTTATTGAAGGACAAGGAGGAGACTATCGTTGTAGGATGACAGTTGTGAAACTTGTTTTAGCTATTTTTATTAGGAAAGTTATTTTTTTAAAATTTTAACCAACAAATATGAAAATATTAAGAAATATTTTATAAAAAATACTTTCATCCGTACCAAACATACCCTTTGATATGATTAATTTAAAGGTTATTGATCTCTTGCTGAAACTAGCTGGTATAAAAGAAGAATCTAGTTCACATAGAAGATTTAGAGTCTGTTTGGATTGACTTTTGACTTTTGATTTATAAAGTCCAAAGTCATAAGTTAGAAATCTTAATTTATAATTTTTGGCATATTTTTATCATTTTAATTTAAAATCAAGTGTTTTTAAGCACTTTTTGAATTTATCTAAACACTACAGAAGTAATAAAAACTATTTTGACTTGAAAACACTTAAAATAGGCTAATTCAAACAGGCTCAAATGTATTCATGAGATTAATCATCAGTTGACATTACTAATTAGCAAGTGCCTAGAGCTAATGGAAGAAAATTAATTATTCAAAGGAGGAAGCTTTGCACATAGCTGCACGTGGTTAGTATGCTTCAATTACAATTACCTCATCGTCATTGATATGGTTTACATCTTTCAAATCATCATCATAAAACATGAATATATTATCTAAGCTTAAATCATCGACAACCTCTTAAAGTTGTCCAGATAATTCACTTAAACACCTTAACTAGGACTAATACCTATTAAATACCTAAAATATTCAAAACGTGTATATATTAAACACAAAGTGCTGATATGGCAAAAAGAGTGTTTCTCACTCATGTTGAGCGCGTGGATAGATTCCAAATAATAATTTCTTTTAATTTTTTTCTAAAAGAATTGCACTTTTTTTCTTCCATTGACACTTAACACTAAAAATAACTTAAAAGAATGTTTTATTCATTTTAAAAATAATAATTAAAAGAAAAGCAAACCCCCCTTCCCAGCCGTCATCTTCTTCCCCCATTTTATCTTCTTTCCCCATTTTTGAATTCTCAAGGCTTTTGATTTTCTAATTTTACATTTTTTTTGTTATTTGCTATTCTATTTCTTTTCAATCTTTATAGAAAAAGATTTCTGAAACAATTAATTGAATCTGCAAGAAGGAAGAAGAAAGAAGATTTTCAGCATTAGAGTTAAAAAATTGAACGACGTCCGTCTCCATTTTTGGCGACCTCTGAACCAACATCTCCACTCAAATTAAAATGTAAAACTACTAAATTTATCAAAAGTGATATTAAAGAATTTGATAGAATTAATTTGAGTCCTCTCCATTTCTCCCCACCGTCAATATCGAAATGGTTCACCATCGGCAAACTCCCTTTCTCCCTCACTCTTGTACCAGGCTCTCTCCCAAATCAAATAATTTTTCTTTTTTAAAAATTGAATCTGTAATCAATTTGAAAAAAAATTAACTTTTGTGGTTTGGAAAAGAGAAGGTCGACGATATTTAGATGAAGAAGCACGTGGGTTGGGTACGGTGGGGGTAGAATAATTGTCAATGGAGAAAAGATGAAGTGTGGGGGAAGAAGATGAAAGGAGCGGGTGGGGTGGGGGTGGAACCTTAATTTATTTATTTTTTATAATTATTTTTAATAATTATTTTGGGCCCCTCAGTGCCACATGTAAGTTTTTAATTTGTTATTTTTGTCACGTCATTGCGAGTGTATCACACACACTTCACATTTTTGTTGATTATTAAAAAGTATCTAATAAAAATATTTTTTAAATAGTCAAGGTGGTCAATAAGTACTAATCTTAGTTAAAATATTCAAGTGAATTATTCGAATAACTTTAAGAGATTATCGATTACTTAAGCCTATTATCTAAATGAACTTCAACATAGATACTATTTTGTTATGTTAATAGAATTTAATTTTTTATATCCTAGTTGGGGGCAGGGGAAAGGTATAGAGACTAGAGTGGTCTTTGTTGGTATATGTATTAAAATGACAAGGAGAAAATAAGATAACATGGGCTTGCGTGCTGCTACTGACACAAGAGGCCCCAAAGTTGGCAGATAAACAAGGGCAAAATTTACTATTAGCCACTTGACTTTGTAATCTAACCTCTCGTTTGGGGGACACATGTAGAGGGACAGCAATGTGTAATCTAATCTCTCTCTCTCTCTCGTATAATCAAATTACTTAGAAAATAATTAGTATTTTCTAACCTGCTATTACAAGTTAAATTACATTATGATTTAAAATATTTTATATTATAACTTAAACCTATTTAATTAAGGAATAGTAATTACAAGCAATTAGTATATATGTACAACTGAAGGTCCAAATACACCTCTATTGTTTGTAACTTACATTTATATATTTCATTTACTTTCATAAAAGCTCCCACCGTTATCTTACATCTAAAATATGCCATTTCACCACCAACGGTTGTTTCATGTGGCAAAAATTAGTTTAATTTGACTGATATGGTAAAAGCCACGTAAGGGTACATTTAGAGCTTTTCAGTTGTCTGACATATTTGGATGTTTGGAATTGTTTAGGGGCATGCTTCAAGTTATTGAAAATGATATTCATAAATCAATTTGATATATTAGATTAGAAATAAAATTTGGATCTTTTATTTGCCTGTGTAGCTCCTTAATTCATTGCAAATATCAGTGCCAACCTCGACAGCTGTTTAAAGATGCCTAACTATGAAACGAAATTAACGATACGTGATTTTCATGAAGAAAAAAGATAAACATAGAATAAATGTAAGACAAATAGAATACATCATGTTATAATTGAACCTTAGTCTTTTATACGCCAAACAACCCACCCCCCTCTCCACCCCAAGCCCCTTATTCTCTTTCATCAATTCCTCTCTTAATAATATTTCGAACTTTCTATTTAAAAAGAATAGAATAGCCCACAACTTTCTCCCATGCACTTGTCTTCTTCACCTCCAACACTTGTTCCTTAGTGTTTTTCTCTCTTAGTCTTCTTCATATGGTTCCCTTTTCCCTCTGTCCATAACTTGTCTCTCAAACAGTTATCATGCTCTGCTCTTTTTAAACTCCCAAACCACAGAACTCTCACATATTTATTCAACATTCTATTACTATAACTTCTCTCTGACACTTCAATTACAAACTCTTTACCATTCTGGTCTATTATATTGTCTGAAAGCTTAACACTAGTTCTTGCCTTCTTAGTTCCCCTGACAATGTCAAGCCGAAGATCACGTTCGAGACAATCAGGAGCTTCCAGAATAAGTGATGATCAGATTGCCGATCTCGTATCAAAGTTACAACTGCTTATCCCTGAAAGCCGCACTAGGCGTTCTGACAAGGTATCAGGAATCTACATTTTGAGTTTATGTTATGTGTACTGACAGAATACTTTTTTTTTTATATACCATCAAGTTACATTTACCTATAATAACGGAGAAGAACTTTCATGATAATTTGCTATAACATGTTGAATCGTACTTATATCGGTTAAAAAAATCTTTACATTATCCGTGGATATAACTTTAAGTCCAATATCGTTTAGCTATTTACTCGAATTTGGTCATTTGTTATCTTCTTTTACTTACTACTCTATATATTGTGTGTGTACAAATGAACGAACACATTTCATTAAGCCATTCATATTTTGTGTGGCGTTCATTATCTTTTTAGGGATAAGTTTGAAAGTCATATTCTCATGCCCACTAGGCCACAAGCCCCTCATTTAATACTGTGTTGCAGCATGTGGTGTAGGACTCTTTGTCACTTCATAACATTTCTTGATAGTTTCACATTTATATGCATTATATTTACAAACATTTGATCTTATGTTAATTACATAAAAATGTACAATTAATTAGTATATGATCTCGTGAGCATTTTTTAACTTTCATCGTATCATTTTTAATTTTTTTTGAACCAGGTTTCAGCTTCCAAAGTGTTGCAGGAGACATGTAATTACATAAGAAGTTTACACAGAGAAGTGGAAGACCTAAGTGATCGATTATCGGTGCTTTTGGAATCTACTGAGAGTGACAGTGCTCAAGCTGCCATTATTAGAAGCTTACTTATGTGACAATTATTGCCATTATTAGAAGCTTACTAATTATGTGACAATAATTGCAACTGCTAGTTCTATTTGTACTTTTCTTCAATTACCATCTTGTAATTTCTAATTCTAAGATGTAGTTATAATTAATTAATTAGCGTTTGGCAGATAGGCCAAATGTAGGGGAGACCCTGTGGCGGAGGAAGAGTATGATGTACGAATTCACGGGAACATAATATATAGTTTTTGTTCAGACTTTATATATGTATTAAGAGATTCACTGAATATTTATAAATATTTAATTGTGAATCCATTTATTATTATATAGTAATTTGAGATGGTTTTAGAAATTTATAAACTTTAAATTTTGAATTTGCTATCGAAGAGACCTCATCCGGGGCTCCATACAGGGCCGGCTGGAGGGTAAGGCTTCTAAAGCCTGTGCTTTAGGCCCCCAAGTTTTGGGTGGGCCCATTTTTTAATAATAATGTGTACATGTTTTTTTTTTAAAAAAAAAGTTGAAAAATATAATGTAGAAAAAACTAAAAAATATTGCTCTTTCGCTCCCAAAATAATTGGTGAATTTCACTTTTTGAGAGTTAATTTGATTAATTTTTGGAGCTAAATTGGACTAAGTTAATTTAATATATTAAAGTAAAAGTTAGATATTCATAAACTATACAAAAAGTACTCTAAGTTATAATTTTTATCATATTAATATGATAAAAAATATATATTTTAAAAATATTGATCAAAGGGTATACAATTTAACTCTTTATAAATGAAACATGACAAGTATTTTGGAATGAAGTAAGAATTTGAAATTATGAATAGTATTACTATTGGAAAAAAATGAGGTAATAGGAATAACTCATTTTAATGCTTACATACATTTACATAGGGGGAGTGGGGCAGGGGATAAGGTTTTTTTTTTTTTTTTAGAAAAAAAGCTTAATATTAAAATTTGGCTTTAAGCCACCAAATTTGTTGACCGCCCGGCTCCATAGCAAGAGGCCCCTACCCCTTTTCTCTCTCTCTAGATTGACTAGCATCAGCTATGTCATACATATATACATACATTTATAATAAGAGGGAAATCTTTTTCCTACTTTGATTTGGCAATTTTGGATTTATAGTAGTAGTAGTATTGATTTCTATCCATTCATTTCAAAAACTGACGCTTCTTTGCCCCAGCCCCCATCCATTATTGTTAAGTATATTTATGTACTCCCTTCGTCCTAATTTTGTATAAACCTTTTAAATTTAGAGAGCCAAACGGATTTTTATTTGACCGAAATTTTATTATATGTCTTTTAAATATTTTGAATTATTTATTATTATGATTTATAAATGTATTTTTTTATATAGTTTTTAAATATGTTAATTTTATTTCATAAAACTTAAAGATTCTATGTCCGAATTCACGGTCAAATTAAGAAGTTTGACTCCCGAATGCCGAACGATGCCACATAAATTAGGAGAAATATTGTGTTAAAGAAACCCTTCCCGCATTAGACAGTAATAAATTCTTAACATCTAATTAGATGGGGAATCGTTTAAATTAAGAACGAAAGCACCCTGTTTTCTTTCTCATCTTTTAGGCACTATGACTTACGTAATTCTGCTGCATCGTGTGTTTAATGTTTCAAAATACGTATCATGCTTGAGTATGATAAACAAATGGAGTTAAATTACACATGAAACTAGTAGGTCCCGGTAGTACATGTTTTCTATGTGATGTCGTCTGACTAACGAGTAGAGAGATCAATGGCTTACTTTAATCTACGTACTTCAATAAAAACAAGACATTCTACTCTATGTTTCAACAGTCATAAATATCAATTTCAATAATTATAATTTTTACGTACGTAGCATGCCTGGTAATTTCTTTTGTATAAAAAAAAAACAGAATATATTTCATATGAAATAGAAAGTGAATGTGGTTTCTGGCTAGCTCTGACCATTTTGTTGTTTACAATAATCAGGAGAAAAGTTTAAAATTACGAGTAATAAGGCTATATCCTATGTTAATTCATATTAATCAGATCACTAATAATCGATACCAAATGATTTAACAGAAACACTAAAGGTTTTATACTATTGCCTCTCTCTCAATTTATTTGCACTTCGTTGTTTTTTTGAATTCAAACTATGTAAACTTTGATCAATATTTTAAAATATACTCTTTTGGCATATTGATATAAAAGAAATTACAGTTTATAATATTTTTTGTATAGTTTTAATTAACTAAATTTTAACTTTAAATTATTAAATTAATTTAATCTAATTCATCTTAAAAGATTAGTCAATTTGACTATCATGAAAAATATCCAATAAATTGAGACGGAGGCAGTATTCACTAAGCACGTCACTCGACCCTTCTTCCCAAGCTTTTCGTCAACAAATGTCTAATTCATATATCAAGATCAATGGCATTTCGATTTTCAAGATGTCCTCTGGTGGACCATTTCGTAGCTTGACAAACTAGGGGTTTCATAAAGGTTCATGTGCGGCAGTTTGGCTGAAGATGGGTGTGGACCATGCAATAGAGAATGCACATGATTTATTACGTTTCAATTTTGTATATAATAGTATTTTTTTATTTTTGGGCGTCTCAAGATATTTAATAATAGGAAAACTTTCATTAATATACAACCCAAAAATCAAAATTACAATTTGTAGCTCATAAAATACATTACAAACTTGTGCTCCAACAAAAAAAGCTCCACTTATAAAAGGGCTTGAATATCATAAAAACTTTTTTATTTTCTCCTTGAAGCTGTGTATGGGATAAAATCGGTACGAAGACACGCAATACTAGTCGGGGAAAAAGTTTGAGCGTCTGCACACCACAACAAATGTCGTGGCAAAAGCAACATCCCACAAAAGTAAAGACGTTTTCGTTCCACCATTATCAATAACGCGGCACAAAGTGACAAATAAGAGACAGGAGTGTTAAGGATGCGGACGAGCTTCTGCAGGACAGGGTCACAGGAGACTACCAGTCAGCCTACTAACTAACCGGACATGTGACATTCTTACATTGACAAAACTCCCTAGAACATATCCTAACTCACTTGTAAAGGAAGCCGCTCTCCCTCTCTCAGATTCAACATCAATACAAAATTATTTGTTTGATCTCTAAGCTTACATTACTATTTATTACTTGTTTGTTCGATATAACTTGTCGACGGCACGATTCTTCTCTCGAAAGCTCTCGAGAGCAGCCTCGACCATCTTAGCTCGTTTGTTTTACTTATTATTTATTGTCTTTTTTGCTATTATCATTTTTCCTTAATCGTTAAATGCTCTAACCGCTAACGAATCGATAACACAAGCGAGGTTAAATCATAATCCGTCCTCTTGACTCACCTACGAATTCAACTGTACCAAATTCATAGTAAATAGTTTGAAGCCCACCGTGGGGCCAGAGCAGTTGTGTGGGTTTAATCTTTCTTATAGGTGAACTCAGGGCCGAACTGCACTCGCGAACAGTCACTCATGAGCAGTGTTTTAAAAGCCAGTCTTGAGGCTCACCTCGGGGTACACCCCAGGGCGAGGCACTGGCAAAATACCTCGGGGATCACGTGTGGGGCTTAAGTCCTGTGAGGCTTACGCCCTAAGCGCCCGAGCGTACGCTCCAAACACGCCTAACATCCAACGCTTGGGGCTCGCTTAACAGTTCTACCCAATTATGTTTCAAATTTCTTGGTCAACATTGTTGATTCTCATAATTCTTCAATAAATGAATGATGCTTAGTACTCCTTATCTATAGAAATAATAAAGTTGAGAAAACTAATTGCTTATTTACTATTTGAGAATGTCGTGAGGGTGAATATCACTTAACATTTCTTTTTAAAACACATAGCCAGATTTTACATCTTCACTTGTCATTGGTCTTCATGTTTTTTGTTCCTATGTCTCAAAATTATCATGTTTTATTATTTTGTTATTTGAAAGCATTTTGTTTATTCATGAAGGAGTGATGTTTTAATTATAATATGTCACGACCCAATTTCTCTATCATGATGGCTCCTACAACCCCCAGTAGGCGAACCAATCCTCATAGCCCGGAACAGTTAGTAATGTGCTACTACCTAATAGGCAAGCAAAAGAAAACATATATATATATATAAGTGGAAGCAAGGGATACAGATAAAGAAAAAGGGACAACGGGAATAAAACAGAAGCTAAGACCAATCCAGAACCTGGTATCATAGTATATGAGCTGGAACTAAGTATAAAGAGTACAAGGAATCCAAAATAATATATACAAATCTGTCTCCAAATAACAAAAGAGAGTACAAGCTACAAGGATGAGATAAGCAGCTAAACTTCGATCGCTAGGAGCTCATCCTCAGTCTCGAATGGCTCAAAATACCTCGCACGAGGCAACACGGTCAGCAGCGAGAACTCACACTTGGATCTTCACCCAAAAGATGTAAAAGTGTAGTATGAGCACCAATTGCAAAGCAACGGGTACCCCATAGGTATCATCAGCCGACTGGGCGCATATAAGATATAAAAGCAATAATGTAGCAGAAAGGAATTAGGTAGTCACAGAAATAACGAACAAGCACATGGGAGCTAGCATAGAAAGAATACAAGGGGAACACAATCATGCTAGGCTAGCTAATAGAACTATACATTATAGAACATAGGTGAAGGAAGAAGGAACGCACCTGAGGTCCTTGCAATAACAATATACATAAAGAGAGTTAAAAATAAGGCGGTATACCGGTAACCTCAAATAAAAGGGAAAGAGGAAAGGAACAATAACAATAATATGCTAAGAAACAAGACTAACAACCAAGTCATACTAGAAGCATCATAATCAGGATCAGTATTGCAATAGAATAATAATAATAAAGAAAAGTCTACCTACAGTCCCACAGGCTCCCATACACCCGAAGAACACATACAAGTGAAAACAAACCCTCTGCCATCCCATACTACCGGAGCATACACTGAGCAAACAACAAATAAGGGTGGATCCGACCACAATATGCATGATATGATATGATATGCTGAACCAAGTGATGGTAGTGTTGTATGTTACCCCCTCCGATACCTAGAAGGCCCAATAGAGGCAGGATCCATGGAAAGGATTCCCCCGAGTATCTCAACTCCACCGTACACCCCTCATTCGGTCACCCTCGGCCCGTTGCTCTTGGCCCAGAATGGCAGGGTCTATGGAGGTCTACTTGTAGACCACATACTAAAACTCAAGCCTCGATATAACAGTCCGGAGTGCAACTGGATGCAAACTAGTAATCAAATCTCGAGAATGCATGACTGGAGTCTATTCAGGTCTAAATCAGTGAAATAAGTCTCAAAAACCCTATTAAGGGTGCCCGGACATAACCGAGTCTAAAACAATAGTTAAACTAATCTGTTGCTCAGTCCGACAGAGTCTAGTACCATTTCAAATCAATAAAAAATCAATTCTAGCACTACTGCCCAGTTGAGTCCAGTATAAGTATAGAAAAGGTGATAAACATCATCCTTTTAATTCCTTTTTACCCCATAAATATCCATGAAAATAATTCCAGCCTTTATTAACTATTTTTATCGAAAGCGTGTCCGTAGGGCCATGCAAGGTTTAGAAAACCATCAATAGTAGGCCCAAAGCCAAAATCATAGTAAAACATGTGAAAAACCCTTTTATATGTATGATAATGACATGCTTAAACACAGGCAGTAGCCCAACAGCTCACAATCAACCTATCAGCCCTACACAGGCTCCAATCGCTTTATAGCAAGCATAACCAGCTCTATAATAATGGTATCGATGTCCGGGACTCACGGACATTCCCAAATAACCCACCATTTATGGTCCAGAGTCAAAATAAGGCCACACAGGACCACAACGGTGATACTACCAACTACAATAAATACTATAATCAACGGAGCGAAAATAAGACAGACATGAAGAAGCGGACAAGGTTTGAGGTACCAAGCTAATAAACCCAACTCAAGGATGCTAATTAGTACAATTATATTCTATATATGCGGAGTCTAAAAGAGTTAAACCGTAACCTACCTATCATTCGATGACAAGCTGCTAGAATGACAATGTCCAAGCCCGAACTGCTCCGAAAAGCTACAAAATGAAATCAAACTAGAATTTGAGCTTCAATAACTTGACGTAGATAATCAATTTCTTTTGATGGTTGAATATGACGACAAAATATTTCTTTTCCGATATATATGTACTCGGGTATTGCATAAATTTATGATAAAATAATTATAACTTTTTGAATATATCACAATTAATAGAAAATTATTTCCCATAAAACCTACTATATTATAGTAATAAATATTAACATAACTAAGTTTACTATCTCCGTTAAAATTTTAATAATTTATGAAACTCTTATAAAATAAATACATACACAAATATATCATATCAAAAGTATTTTTTTTTCATAAATATTTAAAGCATTTTTAGAAAAATAAGACTTTTTACCGAATTCAACTTTCAAATAAAATATTTTGAAATACGCGCGATGTTAATAAAATCTCAAATTTAGGCTCGCAAGCCTTTGATACAGAATGAAGGTTAAGTTGATACGACACCTCAAATCAGGATCGACCTTCCCACAATATCAGTTGAGGTCATACGATCGCAAATCACTATCGCATGATTTTGATACTCAACTCCTAAGGCTCAGCTCTAAAACAGGAAAATGGCCATAAAGACCAAACGAACGGCCAGGGCACCGAACCACCAGTCTCAACAAGCCATAAATGACTTAGGGCCGCTACAGAAAAGCTCTAACAGTGCAAATAAAGTGTAAATGCAAAAATGACCAGAAGGGTCATTACATCATCCACTACTAAAAAGGACTTTCGTCCTTGAAAGTCAAGAACAACGCAGTACCTGAAGGCTCAAACAACTGTGTGTACTGAGCTCGCATCACCCCCTCGGTCTCCCAGGTAGCCTCCTCAATCGGACGGTGCCCACACTGAACCTTAACAATCAGAATCTCCCTAGATCTCAACATCCTGACATCTCTGGCCACGATAGAAACTGGATCCTCAACAAAAGCCAACCTCTCATCCAACTGAACCGTGTCCCACTGAAATACACGAGACTCATCTGGAACATATCATTGCAACATCAATACATGGAAACTAGGATGCATAGTTGAAAACAACGGAGGAAAAGCTAACTGATAGGCAACACTACCAACCCTCTAAAGAATCACAAATGGCCCAATGTACCTGGGGCTAAGCTTGCCTCGCCGACCAAATCTCATAATGACCTTCATGGGCGACACTCGGAGGAATACTAAGTCACCTACACTGAACTCTAAGGCACAAAGTCTACAATCAGCGTAGCTCTTCTGCCTACTCTGAGCTGCTCGAAGTCTATCTTGAATCACTCTAACTCTGTCTAGTGAATCTCGAAGCAAATCTGTACTATATGGCCTAATTCAAAACCATCAAACCAACCAATCGGCAATCTGCAACTCCTACCATACAAAGCCTCGAAAAGTGCCATGCCAATACTCGAATGGAAACTATTATTATAAGCAAACTCGTCCAAAGGCACAAACTGATCCCAACAGCCTCTAAAGTCAACAACACAGGCCCGAAGCATGTCCTCTAGGACCTGAGTAGTCCTCTTGGACTGGCCATCTGTCTGAGGGTGGAATGCAGTACTAAGTTGAACCTCTGTACCCAAATCTCGCTAAATAGCTCTCTAGAACTGAGATGTGAACTGAGTTTCGCGGTCTGAAATGATAGAAGTTAGGACCCCGTGCAACTAACAACCTCACAAAGGTAAATCTGAGCTAACCTCTCTGCACCGTAAGTAGTTTGAACCGGAAAGAAGTGCGCTGACTTAGTCAGTTGATTAACAATCACCCAAATTGAGTCAAACCCCCTAGAAGTACGAGGCAAATCCAACTACGAAATCCATATTAATCCCTTCCCACTTCAACTCAGGAATGGAAAGTCACTGCATCAAACCACCAGGTCTTATGTGCTTGAACTTCACCTGCTGACAGTTCAAGCACCGAGATACAAACTCTGCTATATCCTGCTTCATACCACTCCACCAGTAAAGCTGCCTCAAAGTTCTGTACATCTTGGCTGCGCCAGGATGGAAGGAATACCTAGAACAATGTGCCTCACAGAGAATCAACTGAATCAAATCACCCACCCTCAAAACACAAAGGTGGCTATCAAACCTCAGAACCCCATCTGAATCTAGAGTAGCCCAGTTGGCATCACCTCGGACAACCTAATCACGAAGGTCACACAACTGCTGATCCTCAAACTGACAGCTTTGAATCTGATCAACCAAAGTAGAATGAACCTCGACACTGGCGAGAACTCTGCTAGGATCCGAAAAGTCACGTCTAACCAAACGGTTATCTAAGGACTGAATGTCCAAGGCCAACAGTCGCTCTAAAACTAAAAAAGAAGCTATGCTACCCGTACTGATCGCCTTTTGGCTCAAGGCATCAGCTACCATGTTTGCCTTGCCCGAATGATACAAAATAGTAAAGTCATAGTCCTTCAATATCTCGACCCATCTTCTCTGCCTCGAGTTCAGGTCTCGTTGACTCGTGATATACTGAAGACTATGGTGATCGGTGAAGATCTCACAATGAACTCCATATAGGTAGTGCCTCCAAATCTTAAGCGCGAAGACTACCGCTGCTAACTCTAAGTCATGAGTGGGGTAGTTGCGCTCATGAACCTTAAGTTGTCTCGACGTATATGCTATCACACGACCCTGATGCATCAATATACAACCCAGACCAACCCCTGAAAAATCACAATATATCGAGAAACGCTTACCCTCAACTGGTAAAGTCGATACTGGAGCTGAAGTCAACAAGGCCTTAATCCTATGAAAGCTATCCTCGCACTGATCCAACCACTGAAATGGGATATCATTTCTTGTCAGCATAGTCAAGGGTGCTGCTACGGAAGAAAATCTCTCAACAAACCTTCGATAGTACCTTGCTAACCCAATAAATCTTCAAACCTCAGTAGGAGTAGTAGGCCTCAGCCAATCATGAACCATTGAAATCTTACTCGGGTCCACTCTAATCCCATCCTTAGACACCACGTGTCCTAGGAATGCAACTGACTCAATCTAAAACCCATACTTTGAGAACTTGGAATAAATACAATGATTTCTCAAAGTCTGGAGTATAATCCTCAGGTGTTGTTCATGCTCATCTCTACTCCACGAGTATACCAAGATATCATCTATGAAAACTATCACAAATAAGTCTAAATACGGGTAAAGCACCCTGTGCATCAAGTTCATAAAAACTGCGGGGGCATTAGTCAACCCAAAAGACATCACCAGGAACTTATAGTGGCCATAACGTGTCCTGAATGTTGTCTTAGGGATGTCCTCTTCCCTAACCCTCAACTGGTAGTAGCCTGACCTCAAATCTATATTTGATAACACGGCCGAACCCTGAAGTTGATCAAACAAATCAACTATGCATAGCATCGGATACCTATTCCTTACTGTCTCCCTATTCAGCTGTCGATAATCAATATACATCCGCATCGACCCATTCTTCTTCATCATAAATAGAACATGAGCACCCCAAGGAGATACACTCAGCCTAATAAAACCCTTAGCTAAAAAATCCTGGAGCTTCTCCTTAAGTTCTCTCAACTTAGCTGGAGCCATACGGTAAGGAGAAATAAAAATAGGACTGGTGCCTGGATCTAACTCAATAGCAAAATCAATATCTCTCTCAGGTGGAAGGCCTAAAAGGTCGGTAGGGAACACATCTAGGAAATCTCTAACCACAGGAACCGACTCAGGGGAAGAAGGGTCGGCACTAGCATCTCGGACATATGCTAGATAAGCCAAACACCCATGAGAAATCAAATTCCTAGCTCAAAGACAAGAGATGATCCCAGATGGTGCGCGACTAATAGAACCCTGCCACATAATCGGGGATGCACCGGGAACATCTATGGTAACGGTCTTGGCACAATAACCCAAAACCGCATGATGAGGGGATAACAAATCCATGCCCAAAATAACATCAAATTCTAACATATCAAGAATCATCAAATCACCCAAATCTCAATATCTCCAATAGAAATCATACAGGATCTCACAACCCGATCCACTACTAAAGAATCTCCTACCGGGGTCGAAACAGATATAGGTACAGATAATGACTCACTAGTCAACCCCAAGCAAGGCAAATAGTAGGCAGAAATATACAAGTAAGTGGATCCAGGATCAAATAAAGCATAAGCTGGTCGATGGTATACGAAAATCGTACCTGTGATCATAGCATCCGAGGCCTCTGCCTCCGGTCTCCCAAGGACTGCATAAAACTAATGACGGCCACCACCTGACTAATTGCCATCCATACAACCTTTCCTACAAAACTGGGCACCACCTCTAGCCTGACCACCACCCCCTCTAATCGGTGGTTGGACTTCACAGATAGGCTGAGCCAGTTGAGCGGCTGACTGAACTGTACCCCACTGGGGGAAATCTCTAGCAAAGTTCCCAATAACTCCGCACTCATAGCAAGCCCCTGATGGCCTATACTGTCGAGATGAACTAGCTCAACCCATATGGCCACCACATCCTGATGACCTAGAAACTGAACCCCTCGGAGTCTGACCACTATAACCCTGCTGGCTACTCTGTCCCTGCTCAAATTGAGACCCACAAGAAGACTGAAGTGAAGCCTAAACCGATTGACTAAACTGAACCTGGTGCTGTTATGGCTGATAACCTCTGGTCCACTGGCCTGAACCTCTACAGTACGAGCACAGTCCGTAATAGGCTGGAATGCCCAACCACTAGCAACCAATATCTCTGCTGGCTCTCTAAACTCTCTCCATAGCCCCCAAACAAACCTACAGACTCAGTCAGGCTCGGTAGGCATAATTATGTCCCTAAATAAAGCAAGCTAATGGAAATGGGTCTCATACTATAATACAGTCATAGAACCCTGTGCAAGTCTAGTGAACTCCTCTCTTCGATACTCTCTATCACTATAGGGTAATAACTTGGCCATAAAGGCCTCATTGAACTCGGACCAAGTCAACGGAGGTGACGATGCTGGTCCACAAGCAACCTGGGCCCTCCACTATAGCTTAGTTGGGACCTCTAGCTAATATGTAGGGCATCCAACACCGTGAGTCTCCAGTAAACCCAGATGGTGAAACATCTCTTCACAGGTAGTAATAAAATCATATGGGCTAGAAGTACCAGCAAACCTCGGAGGTTCCAATCTCAAAAACCTACCCAACGCCTTCTGCTCCATATTTGTCATAGTTGGGCGAGGAGCATGAGGCTGTGCAACTAATGGGACCGGAATAACCTCAGCACGGGGAGCCACAATGGTAGGTTGAGCTCCTAAACTCGGTGTACCCCGGGCTTCCCCCTGAGTGGATGTCGGTGCTACCTCAGACGACCGCTCTCCAATCATATCCAAAAGCTGTAATAGCAAATCCCAAATATTTGAAGACTGAGCTGGGGTTGAAGATGGAACAGAAGCGGGTGCTGGAGCTGGTGGTACCTGGGCTTCCCCCTGGTCCACATACTGCTGCTCAGGAACTACCTCTGGCTTATACTCATGCTTGGGCTCTATCTCCACTCAAGCATCTTTAGTAGGTGCCGCTGCTCGGGGACTTCCTCAACCCCTACCTCTATGACCTCCCTGGCCCCTAGCTGGTGTCGGGGGTGCTGAAGTCAGAAGCTCGTCTCTATATGATGTCGACACTCTCATACAAACCTGCCAGAGAATGAACTAGAATAAGTGAGATTTCAAGAAACTATCAAGGATAAGATGCATGATACAGAAGCAATAAGAGAGTCATATTTCCTAAGATGCCACTGTAGCCTCCCAAAGATTGAGTACGGACGTCTCAGCCCCGATTCGCAGGACTCTACTAGATATTGACTCCTATATCGATGACACTGGTGAACCTAGGCTCTGATACCAAGCTGTCACGACCTAATTTTTGGGTTATGATGGCACCAACAACCCCCAGTAGGTGAACCAATCCCCATAGCCCAGAACAGTTAGTAATGGGCTACTACCTAATAAGCAAGCGGATATATATATATAAGTGAAAGCAAGGGATACATATAAATAAAAAGGGACAACGGGAATAAAACAGAAGCTAAGACCAACCTAGAACCTGGTATCATAGTATATGAGCCAGAACTAAGTATAAAGAGTACAAATAATCCAAAATAATATATACAAATATATCTCCGAATAACAAAAGAGAGTACAAGATACAAGGATGAGATAAGTAGCTAAACTCTGATCGCTAGGAGATCACCCTCAGTCTCGAATGGCTCAAAATACCTCGCACGAGGCAACATGGTCAGCAGCGAGAACTCACACTTGGATCTGCACCCAAAAGATGAAAAGGTGTAGTATGAGCATCAATTTCAAAGAAATGGGTACCCAGTAGGTATCATCAGCCGACTAGACGCATATAAGATATAAAAGCAATAATGTAGCAGAAAGGAATCAGGTAGTCATAGAAACAACAAACAAGCACATGGGAGCTAGCACAGAAAAACTACAAGGGGAACACAATCATGCTAGGCTAGCTAATAGAACTATACATCACAGAACAAAGGAGAAGGAAGAAGGAACGCACCTGAGGTCTATGCAATAACAATATACATAAAGAGGGTTAAAAAAGAAGGCGGTATACTGGTAACCTCAAATAAAAAGGAAGGAGGAAAGGAACAACAATGATAATATGCTAAAAAATAAGACTAACAACCAAGTCATACTAGTAATACCATAATTAGGATCAGTATTGTGATAGAATAATAATAAATAAAAATCTACCTACAGTCCCACGGGCGCCCACACACCCGAGGAACACATACAAGTGAAAACAAACCCTCTGGCATCCCATACTATTAGAGCGTACACTGAGAAAATAGCAAATAAGGGTGGATACGAACACAATATGCATGATATGATATGGTGAACCAAGTGATGGTAGTGTCGTATGTTACCCCCTCTGGTACCTAGAAGGCCCAATAGAGGTAGGATCCAGGAAAGGAATTCCCCCGAGTACCTCAACTCCACCGTACACCCCTCCTCCGGTCACCTTTGGCCCGTAGCTCTTGGCCCGGAATGAAATGGACTATGGAGGTCTACTCGTAGACCACATACTAAAACTCAAGCCTCGATATAATAGTCCAGAGTGCAACCAGATCCAAACTAGTAACCAAATCTCGAGAATGCATGTCTGGAGTCTATTCAGGTCTAAATCAGTGAAATAAGTATCAAACACCCTTTTAAGGGTGCCCGGACATAACTGGGTCTAAAACAGTAGTTAAACTAATTTGTTGCTCAGTCCGACCGAGTCTAGTACCATTTTAAATCAATAAAAAATCAATTCTGGCACAACGGCCCAGCCGAGTTGAGTATAAGTATGAAAATAGTGATAAACATCATCCTTTTAATTCCTTTTTACCCCAAAAATATGCAATGAAAATAATTCCAGCATTTATTAACTATTTTTATCGAAAGCGTGTCCGTAGGTCCATGCAAGGTTTAGAAAATCATCAATAGTAGGCCCGAAGCCAAAATCATAGTAAAACATGTGAAAAACCCTTTTATATGTATGATAATGACATGCTTAAACACAAGCAGTAGTCAAACGGCTCACAATCAACCTATCAGCCCTACACAGGCTCCAATCGCTCTATAGCAAGCATAACCAGCTCTATAATAACAGTATTGATTTCTAAGACTGACGGACATTCCCAAATAACCCACCATCTATGGTCCAGAGTCAAAACAAGGCCACACAGGATCACAAGAGTGATACTATCAACTACACCAAATACTACAATCAACAGGAGCAAAAATAAGACAGACATGAAGAAGCGGACAAGGTCTGGGGTACCAAGCTAATAAACCCAACCCAAGGATGCTAATTAGTACAATTATATCCTATATATGCGGAGTCTAAAAGAGTTAAACCGTAACCTACCTATTGTTCGATGTCAAGCTGCTAGAATGACAATGTCCAAGCCCGAACTGCTCCGAAAAGCTCCAAAATGAAATCAAACTACAATTTGAGCTTGAATAACTTGACGTAGATAATCAATTTCTTTTGATGGTTGAATATAACAATAAAATATTTTTCCACAAGAATCCTCTTCAAAGTGAATTTGATACTACGCTCAGCATATTAGGAAAAAAACTTTTTTTTTATTTGGCCTAAGAAGAGAATATATGTGGAAGAACTAGGGTACCTATATGTCCATATTCAAACTCGTGAACAAATCAATAAGCTAACTAATATTTTTGAAAAAGAATCAAAATGCTACAGATGTTGACTTTATATATAGCTAGAATTAAAGTTGGCCAGGGTTATTACATACACTTACAATATTAGTTACCTTAAATGGTATGCTAGGTGTCAAGCATCCTAGTCATCATAACAAATTGCTGTCCAACCTCACGTGGAGGTGGCCACGACCAAAATATTTCTTTTCCGATATATATGTACTCGGGTATTCCATAAATTTATGATAAAATAAATATAACTTTTTGAATATATCACAATTAATAGAAAATTATTTCAAATAAAACCTACTATATTATAGTAATAAATTTTAACATAACTAAGTTTACTATCTCTGTTAAAATATTAATAATTTATAAAACTCTTATAAAATAAATGCATACACAAATATATCATATCAAAAGTATTTTTTTTTCATAAATATTTAAAGCATTTTTAGAAAAATAAGACTTTTTACCGAATTCAACTTCCAAATAAAATATTTTGAAATACGCGCGATGTTAATAAAATTCTCAAATTTAGGCTCGCAAGCCTTTGATACAGAACGAAGGTTAAGTTCATACGACACCTCGAATCAGGATCGACCTTCCCACAATATCAGTTGAGGTCATACGATCGCAAATCACTATCGCATGATTTTGATACTCAACTCCTAAGGCTCAGCTCTAAAACAGGAAAATGGCCATAAAGACCAAACGAACGGACAGGGCACCAAACCACTAGTCTCAACAAGCCATAAATGACTTAGGGCCGCTACAGAAAAGCTCTAACAGTGCAAAGAAAGCGTAAATGCGAAAATGACCAAAAGGGTCATTACATCATCCACTACTAAAAAGGACTTTCGTCCTCGAAAGTCAAGAACAAAGAAGTACCTGATGGCTCAAACAACTGTGGGTACTGAGCTCGCATCACCCCCTCGGTCTCCCAGGTAGCCTCCTCAATCGGACGGTGCCCACACTGAACCTTAACAATCAGAATCTCCCTAGATCTCAACCTCCTGACATCTCTGGCCACGATAGAAACCGGATCCTCAACAAAATCCAACCTCTCATCGAACTGAACCGTGTCCCACTGAAATACATGAGACTCATCTGGAACATATCATTTCAACATCAATACATGGGAAACAGGATGCATAGTTTAAAACATCGGAGGCAAAGCTAACTGATAGGCAACATTACCAACCCTCTAAAGAATCCCAAATGGCCCAATGTACCTGGGCTAGGCTTGCCTCGCCGACCAAATCTCATAATGCCCTTCATGGGCGACACTCGGAGGAATACTAAGTCACCCACACTGAACTCTAAGGCACAAAGTCTACTATCAGCGTAGCTCTTCTTCCTACTCTGAGCTGCTCGAAATCTATCTTGAATCACTCTAACTCCGTCTAGTGAATCTCGAAGCAAATCTGTCAAGAATAAAGCTGTACCTGATGGCTCAAACAGCTGTGGGTTCTGAGCTTGCATCACCCCCTCGGTCTCCAGGTAGCCTCCTCAATCGGATGGTGCCCACAATGAATCTTAACAATCAGAATCTCCCTAGATCTCAACCTCCTGACATCTCTGGCCACGATAGAAACCGGATCCTCAACAAAAGCCAACCTCTCATCCAACTGAACCGTGTCCCACTGAAATACATGAGACTCATCTGGAATATATCATTGCAACATCAATACATGGAAAATAGGATACATAGTTGAAAACATCGAAGGCAAAGCTAACTGATAGGCAACACTACCAACCCACTAAAGAATCCCAAATGGCCCAATGTACCTGGGGCTAAGCTTGCCTCACCGACCAAATCTCATAATGCCCTTCATGGGCGACACTCGGAGGAATACTAAGTCACCCACACTGAACTCTAAGGCACAAGTCTACGATCAACATAGCTCTTCTGCCTATTCTGAGCTGCTCGAAGTCTATATTGAATCACTCTAACTCTGTCTAGTGAATCTCGAAGCAAATCTGTACTATATGGCCTAATTCAAAACTATCAAACCAACCAATCGACAATCTGCAACTCCTACCATACAAAGCCTCGAAAGGTGCCATGCCAATACTCGAATGGAAACTATTATTATAAGCTAACTCGGCCAAAGGCACAAACTGATCCCAACAGCCTCTAAAGTCAAGAACACAGGCCCGAAGCATGCCCTCCAGGACCTGAGTAGTCCTCTTGGACTAGCCATCTGTCTGAGAGTGGAAGGCAGTACTAAGTTGAACCTCTGTACCCAAATATCGCTAAATAGCTCTCTAGAACTGAGATGTGAATTGGTGCCGCGGTCTGAAATGATAGAAGTTGGGACCCCGTGCAACCGAACAACCTCACAAAGGTAAATCTGAGCTAAACTCTCTGCACCGTAAGTAGTTTGAACCGAAAAGAAGTGCATTGACTTAGTCAGTTGATTAACAATCACCCAAATTCAGTCAAAACCCCTAGAAGTACGAGGCAAATCCAACTACGAAAGCCATATTAATCCCTTCCCACTTCAACTCAGGAATGGGAAGTCGCTGCATCAAACCACCAGGTCTTATGTGCTTGAACTTCACCTGCTAACAGTTCAAGCACCAAGATACAAACTCCGCTATATCCTGCTTTATACCACTCCACCAGTAAAGCTGCCTCAAATTTCTGTACATCTTGGCTGCGCCAGGATGGAAGGAATACCTAGAACAATGTGCCTCACAAAGAATCAACTGAATCAAATCACCCACCCTCAAAATACAAAGGCGGCTCTCAAACCTCAGAACCCCATCTGAATCTAGAGTAGCCCGGTTGGCCTCACCCCGGACAACCTGATCACGAAGGTCACACAACTGCTGATCCTCAAACTGACGGCTTTGAATCCGATCAACCAAAGTAGAATGAACCTCGACACTGGCGAGAACTCTGCTAGGATCCGAAAAGTCAAGTCTAACCAAACGATTAGCTAAGGACTGAATGTCCAAGGCTAACAGTCGCTCTGAAACTAAAAAAGAAGCTAGGCTACCCGTATTGACTTCCTTTTGGCTCAAGGCATCAGCTACCATGTTTGCCTTGCTCGAATGATACAGAATAGTAAAGTCATAGTCCTTCAATATCTTGACCCATCTCCTCTGCCTCGATTTTAGCTCTCGTTGATTCGTGATATACTGAAGACTATGGTGATCGGTGAAGATCTCACAGTGAACTCCATATAGGTAGTGCCTCCAGATCTTAAGCGCGAAGACTACCACTGCTAACTCTAGGTCATGAGTGGGGTAGTTGCGTTCGTGAACCTTAAGTTGTCTTAACGCATATGCTATCACACGACCCTGATGCATCAATATACAACCCAGACCAACCCCTGAAGATCACAATATATCGAAAAAACGCTTAACCTCAACTAGTAAAGTCAATACTGAAGCTGAAGTCAACAAGGTCTTAATCCTATGAAAGCTATCCTCGCACTGATCCAACCACTGAAATGGGATATCCTTTCTTGTTAGCATAGTCAAGGGTGCTGCTATGGAAGAAAATCTCTCAACAAACCTCCGATAGTACCCTGCTAACCCAATAAAGCTGCAAACCTCAGTAGGAGTAGTAGGCCTCAGCCAATCATGAACCGTTGAAATCTTACACGGGTCCACTCTAATCCCATTCTTAGACACAACGTGTCCTAGGAATGCAACTGACTCAATCTAAAACCCATACTTTGAGAACTTGGCATAAAGATAATGATTTCTCAAATTCTGGAGTATAATCCTCAGGTGTTGTTCATGCTCATCTCTACTCCACGAGTATACCAAGATATCATCTATGAAAACTATCACAAATAAGTCCAAATACGGGTAAATCACCCAGTGCATCAAGTACATAAAAACTGCGGGGGCATTAGTCAACTTAAAAGACATCACCAGGATCTCATAGTGGCCATAACGTGTCCTGAATGCTGTCTTAGGGATGTCCTGACTCGCGAAAATAAGACGTACATGAAGAAGCGGACAAGGTTTGGGGTACCAAGCTAATAAACCCAACTCAAGGATGCTAATTAGTACAATTATATCCTATATATGCGGAGTCTAAAAGAGTTAAGCCATAACCTACCTGTCGTCTGATGACAAGCTACTTGACTGACAATGTCCAAGCCCGAACTGCTCCGAGAAGCTCCAAAATGAAATCAAACTCAAATTCGAGCTTGAATAACTTGATGTAGATAATCAATTTCTTTTGATGATTGAATATAACAATAAAATATTTTTCCACACTAATCCTCCTCAAAGTGAATTTGATACTACGCTCAACATATTAGGAAAAAAACATTTTTTTTATTTGTACTAAGAAAATAATTTATGTGGAAGAACAAGGGTACCTATATGTCCATATTCAAACTCGTGAAGAAATCAATAAGCTAACTAATATTTTTGAAAAAGAATCAACATGCTACAGATGTTGACTTTATATATAGCTAGAATTAAAGTTGGCCAAGGTTATTACATACACTTATAACATTAGCTACCTTAAATGGTATGCTAGGTGTGAAGCATCCTAGTCATCATAAGAAATTATTGTCCAACCTTTTTTCCTCCACGTGTAGTGGAGGTGGCCAGGACCAAAATATTTCTTTCCCGATATATGTACTTGGGTATTGCATAAATTCATGATAAAATAAATATAACTTTTTGAATATATCATAATTAATAGAAAATTATTTCAAATAAAACCTACTATATTATAGTAATAAATTTCAATATAACTAAGTTTACTATCTCCGTTAAAATTTTAATAATTTATAAAACTCTTATAAAATAAATACATACACAAATATATCATATCAAAAGTATATTTTTACCGAATTCAACTTTCAAATAAAATATTTTGAAATAAGCGCGATGTTAATAAAATCCTCAAATTTAGGCTCGCAAGCTTTTGATACAGGATGAAGGTTAAGGTCATACGACGCCTTGAATCAGGATCGAACTTCCCATAATATCAGTTGAGGTCATACGATCGCAAATCACTATCGCACTATTTCGATACTCAGCTCCTAAGGCTCGGCTCTAAAATAGGGAAACGGCCATAAAGACCAAACAAACGGCCAGGGCACCGAATCACCAGTCCCAGCAAGCCATAAATGACCTAGGGCCGCTACAGGAAATCTCTAACAGTACAAAAAAAGCATAAATGCGAAAATGACCAGAATGGTCATTATATAATACTAATAGTTTATTATTATTTCTTTTTTGAAAGGTAAATTGCATAGTATAATCATATATTCTAAGAAATTGTGATTCTTTTATTGTTTGGAGTTAAAATGTTAGAGTTGATTTCAATCTCATAATAGCTTTTATATCATTGCATTATTTTTACTTGTAAAATAATGTTAGAAGTTTTATTTTCTATGAGTTTCTTTAATCATATTTTATATTTTTAAAAATTACTAATGTATTTTTTTTTATAATTTTGAGTTATTATACTATTTTACTATATTAAAAATTAAAAATTAAAGATCCATGGGGCTTACGCCCCAATGCTCCGGGGCTTACGCCTCTCCCCGTGCTAAGTAAAATGCCTCACCTTACGCCCCCGCCTTTTAAAACACTACTCAGGAGCTTTTCCCTTTTCAAAAGCCTCGATTGCTGCCACGCTATCATAAATATATTCTATTACTCAAGAAAAGAATAATGACACTCATATTGATATTTAGAATTTCAAGTTGGAAGTTTGGTCGAAAATCGACCCTCGGAGCCCATCGATAAAACTAGAATTAAAAAGCACAATTATGATCCCTATAGGGTCATAAACCCATGCCCAATATTTGGGTGCAAATGGGACACATTTGGGTTCAAACAAACTCAAAACTTACTTGATCAAAGAGATTAATTTGAGAATTTAAACATGGATTATATGAAATAGAGGATGGAATAATGCGTAAAACTAATGTAAATTAAGAGAGGAAACATAGAAAACTTACTCGGAACAAATATTAGTGAAGAACTCTTCAAGAAAATGTTCTCCAAGCTCACAAGGACTCAAGTTCGTTTAAAATGGAGAAAAAACCAAAGTTGGAAATATCTAACTGCCAGAGGTCTCTTCTTCACGAACACAAGGACCCCTATCACAAATATGATGCAGCACCAGGATACCCATCGCGATCCCATCGCGATCGCGATGGTCTCCTTGCAAACACGATGAAGGGACCCAACCCAGGTCCACCAGGTTTTTATCGTGAATGTGTTATCCAACTCACATATGCGATGGTAAATTTCTTTGACCTTCATGATCATAAGGCCCTCATCACAAACGCGATGAAGGTCCTATAGCTACACTAGCAACAACAAACCAGCAAAAACAACAAGTCCAAAAAAAATCTCCAGATGGACCCTTAGGATTCATTCATAATCCCATGAATACAAACCAAATATACTACCCAACTGAAAATGGCATTCCAGACTTAACAAAATGAGTAACGGGGGTCGTCTTGATAAAATATTGACCGAAGTCAATAGTTTGCCAACTTTTCCTAAAAACTACCCAACTGTCCAAAATGAGTACAAAAGCCTCGGGACCCAAACTAAAGGTCCCACTAGCCTAAAATCTACATTGGAAAGCTAACAACACTGACAGAGTTCTCATTCGAGCCTGTTTACTTCAAATGTTAATCAAAGTCAAATATTTCAACTTTAAGAATTTCAAGACAGGGAAACTCTACTAAAACTTGACAGAATACTTCGAGAAGCATGCCACCCATCCTAAAAAGTCAGACAAATAGTATAGATGCTATAGGAAGAGTCAAAATAATAAAAACGAACAAAAATACAAAAATGACCACGAGGGTCATTACAGTGGCCATGGTTAGGTGAGAGGTAAGAGCATTTTGTTGTTTTCTGATAATTTTCTCTAAGTTGTCCTTAAATAGATGATGGAGTAATTAGGTTCTTATGATCTAGTATTATTTGTAAAGGAATTATATCCCTTCTTCCTTAATAAGAACCCTTTTAGAATAATTTTTCTTCTTTTGTAGGATTCTTTCCTTCTCAAACCCTGATACTGCACTTACAATATTTGTTATCTTACATGTAGTCGTTTGTATATACCTGTTCTATAAGTGAACCTAGTTCTTAAGAAACAATTGTCATTCATCAAAACCTTTCAATCAATCTGTGTGGATAAATAATTTTATAATTTGTAATTCCACAATATCCTTCTTTCTAATAATGACAAAGTATGCACACATTATTACAGTTTGCAACACATATGCAGAACATTTTTAACATACCATAAGAATTCTTCCCCCTTTGGGCATAGTTGAAATTCTAAGGAAGAGACAGTACGAAAATAATGAGTGTAGGAATAAAATACTCATGGCTACTAGGGAAACACTTGCATGTACAGTTCCCAAAATAGAATGACATCAAGATTTGAGGATATTAGCCATCATGAATAGTCTCTAGTATTAACAGTAAGGAAACTTGATCATTACTAATAATATCAAATTAATCCAAATAGGACCTTACAGATCATAGCATATAGTCAGCACAAACAAAAGTAGTAAAAGGAACCCGGTTCATAATAGCAGATAAGGAAAAAACAAAGGATATAGACATAAGGTAGAGAGAAGGGACTTAGGACAGAGGAGAGTGAGAGAAAGAGGGATCGGGAGCAATAATTTGCGATAAATTATCAATGCAAACATTATAAGCCAGCTGCTGAGCAATCATCTTATCCTTCATATTGATTATTTAAGCCCTGGATGTAGACATCTCAAGCTTCAACTAGGGAATCTCCTCTGCCAGAGCAGCATTGTTGTTCTTTGCCACTTGGATCTCCAGTAGCAACTGGTTGATGGGGCTCTTTCTCTTAGAACCAGGTGCAACAAAAACACAATTGCATTCTTCTGAGGTCTTCCTATCAAGAAAATCATATTTGGAAGAATGTTTCTTGAGCCCAACTAGAAACTAAAATGCTTTAAATACCAGGAAAAGTAGAAACCATAGGCTATCCCATGTGGACTAGGTGTTGGATCAATGACCCTTGACATATGCTTGATCATAATAATAGGGAGATTGATAAGCATATTTGTGTCCAAAGCTTCAATGAGGGCCATGTCACTGTACGAGGCTTCATGCTTCTACTCAACCCGTGGCCTGATACACTTATTCATGAATTCAAAGAGAAAATTATGGCATGACTGCATCTCACCCTTAAACACATTTCTACCAAAAAGTGTACCCTCGTCTAAGTGAACTCTTGAGTGAAGTAGCACTCATCATCTTTTCCTTTTTGATACCCTTTATATCCAAAAGCTGGGACTTATAAAATCTTCCTTAAATGAGTTCTATCAAACATAATAAGGACCCCTGAACCTCAAAGATTATTGTGAAACCATCAAGAATAGCAAGATTGACGTAGAATTCAACCACCTGGGACTCAAAAACCTTAGGTAGAAGGCCCAAAACAAAATAGGACCAACCTTGATTGGTTAACTTTGCAACCATATCCACCATATGAGGTTTAGTAAAAACTGACTCATCAATCACACTACCCTTAAGAAACTTCTAGGAGCCAAAGTACTGGGTTTTGCCTAGTGTCAGGAATTTTTCAATATTTTTGTTTCTCTTCTTAGGAGAAAAATCTTTCTCAGAGGGTTTAGGAGTAGTCATTTTTCATGAGTGTAACGACATGTTCAGTTTTTATTGAAAGATACCTCATTGCAAATTTTGGGAACTTTTGAAATATGCTCTCAAATTAATAAGGGGTGATACGACAAAAAATTTGGAATTTAAAATTTGAGTTGGGCTGACGTCATCCCACTATAGTAAAAAATATTTTTCTATAGCACCATCGTTGTAGCAGTCGGCAGGTCTCTATAGCGGGATGACAAAACTAGTAACCTAAAATGAGTTTTATAATTTTATTTTCTCCTCTTCAGTTACTAAAAAGGATGAGGCTTTCTCTAAAAACCCTCTTAGGGTGCCTCATGTCCTGGAAGCAATGGAGAGGAGGGGTTTTCACTTGAATGAGGTAAAACCCACGGATTCTACAATGATTTCTCATCAAGATTCTCCTCCACAAAGCCAAAAGTTTGTGTTTAGACCTCTGTAGCAGCTGCTTAGTGTCCAGGTAGGCTAGGTTTTATTGATTAGTTTAGACCTGGGTTAAAAATATGAACATAATATAGATTCATGGGAGATTGCATGTTTAGGCCTTAGGGCATGGTGTTTGGGTAGGTAAAACATATGAAAACCTAGTAAATTAGGTGGGGAATTGATGTTTTGACGTAGTGATGAAATCATCCCAATTATGTGTTACCCTATGATTTTTCACCCCTGGATAATTGTCTAATGGTACAGAGTCTTGAACCTAGGAATAACTTAAATATAGGGGTTGCTAGATAATAGTTGAATCCTCGGTCTTGGTTTAAATAGTAAGGGGATGGAAGCAATGAATGGAATTATGTTGTTGAATTAAGGTTTAGATTCCATTGGGATAAATGTGCACCCCTAAGATGAGTATTTGAATCTAAGGAATATTGTTTGATATGCTTACTTGATTTAGCCAGGGGTTGGTCTTCATACATACTGTAATTGATAAGCTCAATGAATCATATTTTCTTGTTATTTGATGTATTCAAGAATGATTGTTGTTTATATTAAATATATAACTCCAGTTGACCAAGTGTTTGGTGCTTATCTATTATTGTAAATTCATGCTTAAGAAAGATAATGATTAAATGATATCGTAAGTGTTAATCACATATAATGAGGTTATGTTAAAGGCTTGTTGACTGTACAAGTATGACTGCTTATTCTCATTGTCGTTGTGATTGTTGTGATATCTGTTATTATTGTAGGATATACCAGTATTTGGATATCTTCATGGAATTAATTCAGGTTATTCATTGGTTGGTTTGGGTACCACGCAAGGTATAGGTTTTATGATTCATTAGTTGGCTTGGGTACCATGCCTTGTACAGGTTCTATGATTCATTAGTTGACTCGAGTACCATGCCTGGTATAGTTCTATTATTCATTGGTTGGCTCGGGTACCACGCCTGGTACAGGTTTATTCATTGGTTGGCTCGGGTACCATGCCTGGTAAAGGTTCATTCATGGTTGGCTTGAGTACCATGCTTGGTACAAGTTTACTTGTTATTTATTATGTATTGGTTCCTTGAGTGACCTGGGCTTATCTATTACCTGATATTCTTACATATTAGTTCTTTGAGTGAACCGGGCTTATCTGTTACCTGATATTCTTACATGTTGATTCTTTGTGTGAACTTGACTTATTTGTTACCTGATATTCTTACATGTTAGTTCCTTGAGTGAACCAGGCTTATCTGTTACCTAATATTCTTACATGTGGGTTCCTTGAATGAACCGGGCTTATTTGTTACCTAATATTCTTACATGTTGGTTCCCTAAGTGAACCGAGCTTATTGATCTTATGGTTTATGTGATTGTTCCTTGAGTGAACTGGGTTGATTGTTTACCTATGTTTTATCTTCTAAGGGTGGGTATGTTTTTCACCGAGAACACATAAAGTTATCATAGTTGTTGTCTTTAGGGATCTTTAAGAGGTTCGGGTTAATTACACGATGTGGCATAAGTCTATGTTATCTATTACATGTGCCATTGGTTTAAGGTATAGGTCATTATTGTAGAGTTATGGTTGTTGACTTGGTTAATAATTAGTTGTCAAGATTATTGACTTAGGGTCTTATTGGGAGAGGCATGTCGACTTGGCACGATGTTAGGGCTATCTTGGTAGCGGGACTGTGAAGGGCTAAGTGTTATGAACATGAGATAAGTTTACTCAGTAATGTTCATGTTGTACTTATGATATGGGTAGGTTCAATGATCTAGAAATCATCACATTTTATGCCAAAAAGGTGGGGTTTCACCGTCTTGTTAATTGAGGTGCATAGGGTTAGGTGTACTCAAAGATACTAGTGTGTCAAGGTATGACTGGGTTAGTGGATCAAGGCTAGTGTTTTGTGATTTCCTGAATTAGCGAGATGTCAAGGGTAAGGAACCTCGGGGGTTAAGTTCATAGAATTTACCGATATTCATATAATAAGGTCTGACATGAAAATGTGATGGCTAGTTGGTGACTAGGGTGGAACATAATGGAAAGGGATATTTTCTATTTCAATGACAAGGCTAGTAATATCTGAATGTGTTAAAGAACTTTTACTAAAGGACCTCTGGCAGTCTGGCTAATAACTCTTAAGTTGTATGTTTCCTCCTGGATATTTATGTGATGTTTGTATGATTTGATTTGGATCGACCGATAATTCCTACCAGTACATGTTGTTTGTATTGTACTACTCTTGCTATGCCTTTTAGGTATAGTCTGGTTACAGGATCACTTGTTGTTTCTCAGGTGATGATGATGGGAATCTCCAGCAGCTTCTACTCTTCTCTTTCTGTGGTAGGAGTTGTGTCTTATTTCCTTTTATTTCTCTTCGTAGCTCTTGTACCTGTTTAGACCAGTTCCTAGGGAGGGTTTTCCATTGTATTTAAAAAGATGTTTCATTGTATTTAAATATTTGAGACTGGTTTTCTTTTATCAAGGCAAATTTCATATTTTCTTATTTACTTCCGTATACCTGTTTTGATTGGGTGATAAGGGTATCTAGGTGACTTAGAGTAAGTGTCTGCATGATCTGATAGTTGGGTTATGCCAATTTAGTATCAGAGCCTAAGTTATCTATCTCCTAGTATAAGAGCAAATATGAAATAGAGTCCTGCAGATTGGTGTGTTGATATCCATACCTAATCTTCGGGAAGCTAGAAAGAATTCTAGGAAATTGTTCCACTTCTTGCCTCCTTTTGTGTGGTCTGTTGCTTGCTTGTATAGGTTGAATCCAATTGGTATATTTTTATTCTAATTGGTACCTTAACAAAGTAAATAGATGCTATTAACCCTAGCTAAAATGACACAAGCAAGGAAAGTTAGAATCAGAAAGGTTTTAACTGGTATCTGGTCATAGAGGCTGTGTAAATGCATGAATAATCGGCTAATGGTTATCTATGAGGCAAATAAAAGGATAATAAAAATGGCTTGTTCAGTGATGAAACTAGAGATTAGTGCTTATGTGTATCTGTATTACTTAAATGGCTGAAATATGTGAAATATAATTGTTTAAATTACTGTGAAATTTGTGGTTAGTGAAAGGTCATAACTTTGTTATGTGTTGATGGTTAAGGGGAATTATTTGCTATGTGGCTTAGCTGAAACTATGTGTAATTGTTGTGCATGGGCTTATCATTGGTAAAATGGTAAGGGGATGAAACTTGCTTATGATTGTGGGGAAACTCTTATTTCAGGACAGTCGAGATTTATTTTGGAACCATGAGGGAAAGTGCTATTGATGTATAATAGCAGGAATTTGTTGTTATGAATGGTTTCTTAGTGTGATTCATAACTGGTTTTATGATAATGTGATGCTAAGTTTTTGGTTATGCATTATTGGGTTTGGCCTTGGAGATTATGTTAAAGGCCATAATGCGATTTCATGTATCGATGTTGAAAATAGGGAAAGAGAATGAGGGATTTTTTTTGCAGAAATGGTAAAATTTTTTGGCTGGAATTTTTTTGCAGAAATGGTAAAATGTCTGGGTTGCTGCTACTGTTGGGGGTCGCCATAGCGGTGTGTAAGCCGCTATAGCGGGAAGGGCAGGACAAAATCCCTGCCCTGTTTTCCCCTACTTTGCTTTTCATTCCTAGTTTATTTTGAATCTTTAGTTAAGCTATGAACTACCGCATGAAATATAGAGTTTGCCTATAGAAAGGTAAAACATGCATTCAAATAAGGATTATAAAAACTAGCATCCATGTGCGATAAAAGGAAAGGGTGGATATGGTAGCCCTTGGCATAAAGGTTATTTGTTTGATGTGGGTGATGTTGCGTATTTGAGGTAACCTATATAATTGAACATCAAACTTTATTTGACTTGATGGTTTTTACTGTTTGAGTAACTATTTATATTGTGATGATAATGTGTAGCTGGTGAGGAAATCATGAGATTATGGTGGAACCAATGTAACGACCGAGTCCGTCGTTATTGAAAAACTTTTTATGCCAATTTTTGAGTTAGAAAACTTCCAAATTTGGGAGTTAGAAATTCTAGGCTAGGCTAGTCTCGGACAATTTCTGAGCAAGGTATGGTTTAGGGAAATTCGGGTTAGAATAGGGTGACATGTCGGGTATTAAGCTAGTTTTTCCATTAGCTAAGACATAAAAGATTCCGAAGGGCTTTTCAAAAATAAATTTGGGTTAGTAGAACTCTCGGTATGAAGATTGACGTGAAGGGGTTGTTCCTGAACATCGAGAATTAAGGTGTATTGTAAAATGGACCCTTTTGGGGGAAATCTTGAGTTTTTGTCCCGTGTCAAGCATTGTCACTGCATCATAGCGATGAACGCTATAGTGGACATTTTTCGCTATAGCGAAAGTCAACTTTGGTCAGCACTGCCATAGCGGTCGGTTCTGCTACAGTGGTACCGCTATAGCGGTGTACGGACTGCTATAGCAGACTGAGTTGGGTTTTAATACAGAAACTTTCTCGAAACATTCAGTTTTTCCTTAAGAATATTTTGGAGAAGGTCAAGGGCAATTTTTGCAAACTTTACTCCATTTTCACTATTTTTAGTCTCAGAGGTAAGGATTTTACTCCCCTAACTTAATACTATGTTTCCTACGTAGTAGAGTTGCTTTTTTAGACTTGGGGGATAGTTTGGATTGACCTAGGAATGGTAGAATCCAGGGAAAGAGGGGATTCTAGGGCATAGAAGTTCTTGGGTCTTGAAATTATTGTTGGGTTATGATCAATTAGCCATAATTCTCTAAATGTATCCGTAAAATTGATAGACTTCGGTGAATTAATAGTGGGAAAGCCTGGAAATTGGTGGAATGATCATTTGGCCTGGGGATTGGGATTTTGTATAATCCGGGTAACTATTTGGCCATGTGGACTGATTTTAGTATCTTGTAATCATTTTTAGACTAAGAACAAGCAAAGGCTTCATAAAATGGGAAGGCTCCAGTTCAGTAGAGCTTTTGAGTAATTCAAGGTAGGTGATGGTTACTGTTTCCCAATATGCAATATGTGTCCATGTACTATCGCTTAGTATTGTGTGAGTTTCCATGCTTAGGGAGTAGGATTATGAATGTCTATCTATCCTGTGTCAATTGTGTGAAATAAACTGGGTTTGATTTCTTGTTGGTTTACAAGTGTGATGTTGTTCATTATTTTATTTACTTGTTGGATTGTGTGTGACATTCGGTTAGCTCGGGTACCATGCCTAGTATAGGTTACATATTGGTTTGCTCGGGTACAACGCCTAGTATGGGATATTTATCGGTTAGCTCGGGTACCACGCTTGGTACAGGTTTTACAAATGGTTGGATCGGGTACCACGCCTGGTACGGGTTTGACTTGACCTGTATTGATTGTTTCTATCGACAGTTCCATGAGTGGATCAGGTTGCATTCTTGAATTGTGATTATTGCATATGTTCCATGAGAGGCCAGATGATTATATTTAATTGTGAGGTTGGTCTTAGTGTAGACCGGGATTGCATGTTAAACACATAGGTGGTGTCCTAGGGATCCTTGGTGGTCCGGGTTATGTGAAAATAATATATGTTTATTGTCACCGGATTTTTTCAGTGGTTGTTAATTGGTTACATGTGGTTCATAAGAAAAGGAAGAGACTTGTAGTCTAGTTATATTATTGACTTGTATTACATGTTTACTTCCCTTTACTCAGCTTTGGTTTACTGTTCATATCTTATTTATTGAAGCTGGCCGATGATCCTACCAGTACACGGTGGTTGTGTACTGATTCTTCACTTGTTTTTCTTTTTGTGAGTACAGGACATCTTTCGGCGGCTGACATGCGACCTCACTTGCAGTTCCGACAAATTCAGATCCCAAGGGTGATCTACTCTTTTGGCTGCCAGGGTTTCATCCAGTATATTTGTGGTCCTTTGATTTGGACCCAGATTCTCTGTTTTTGGGGTTACATCCCCATTTATTTCATTAACAGTAGTAGTAGAGATTTTGGTACGGTGACTTTTTCAGGTTCTAGGGAGGTTTTCCACAGATTCTTATTATGTTAGTATTTTGAGATTGTGAATGATAGTTTATTTTAAATGCAATCTGGTTTTGACCTGTTAGATTATACTAAGTGTTGGGTTAGTACTGTTTCACTCATCCAGGGGTTTTGGGTGGGTTTCACTCACGACGGGTTGCGTCATGATAATGATGGTATCAGAGCCCTAGTTTTGTTGATCTCTTCACCAAAATTGGTCTAGTAGAGTCTTGCGGAACAGTATGGAGACGTCTGTACTTTTCTTCGAGAGGCTATAGGACTTTAGGAAAATTATCTCTTCTTTCTTTCTTCGTGCTATAACTTGATTCCAATTGGTATCTGGTGATACAAGTTGGTATCTAACTCCTTTCACTCTTTGTCCTCAGATGGTTAATACGAGAAATAATAGAGCGAGAGCAGCAGTCCCAATAGTGGGCCCAACTGTCAGAGGTAGGGGAAGGGGCAAGAGCAGGTGCCAAGGTAGAGAAGCACCCACCAGGGGTGGAGCTCAAGCAGCTACAGGTGCACAAGAAGTGACCCCTCCCCTACCCTAAGATCCGGATGAGAAGGAAGTTGAGGTTGTTGTTGAGAAGGGCGTAGATCAGGCAGAGGCGGCACCAGCTAGAGGTGTAGGTCTTCCCCCTATGATGCCCGAATCATTTCAGTAGGTATAGAGTTTTTCTAGTGGGATGGTAGGTGCTGGAGCCACCTCTACGCGTAATGCAGATCAGGCTCTGGGCACCCAGCCAGCGGTTGCAAGGGGTCCTAGGATGTATGCGGCGTCTGGCACTGATGACTTTTTCCGTCCCATGCTAGGGCCGATTATGACTGGGAATGAGCACGGATGCTGACTAAGTTTCTGAAACTGAAATCCCCTACGTTTTAGGGTACTGAGAAGGAAGATGCTTATGAATTTATCTTGGACTATTATGAGAGGCTGCACAGGCTGGGCATGGTGCAACAACATGGGGTTGAGTTCATCACTTTTTGGCTGCAGGGTGATGCTAAGCAATGATGGAGGTCTCATGTGGAATATCGGTCATATATTTTGCCTCCACTAACTTGGACGGAGTTTCATGCTCTCTTCTTAGAGAAGTATGATCCCCGTACCTTGAGGGATCGCAAAAATGATGAGTTTCTGGCTTTGGAATAGGGTAGTATGTCGGTTTCAATTTATGAGGCCAAGTTTTATGCCTTGTCCTATTTTGCTACTCAGTTGTTGGGCACCAAAGAGGAGAGGATTCGCTTGTTCGTGAAAAGATTGAATACTGAATTGCAAGTGTTGTTCGTGCACATGACTTCAACAGGGAAGAGCTTCAATAAGGTCGCAGACTATGTAAAGAAATTAGAAGGGGTCAAGCAGGTTGGGCAGGTTAAAGTGTTAGCCAAGAAGTCCTGGAATGATGGGGATTTTAGTGGTTCATACTTCAGGGGACATAATCAGCAGATGTATTTTGCCTGCCCTATTAAGTCCTCCTTGCTAGCTGCTACAGGTGGTCGTCCTGGAGTTATTTAGTAGTTTTCAGCTCTTATAGGCCAGGGAGCTTCTTACACTTCTACCAGCAGGCCTACTCTTGACCGTGGATATTTTTATTATATTGATCTGGGTTACTTCAAGAGGGAGTTTACTTACAGACAGATGGGTAATCAGACTTAGCAGCAATCTAAGGTTGTGGTTCCAGCAGTTAGAGATGGCTATGCTAGAGGTCATCCACAGGGTGGGTGGGGTAACTTTCAGAGAGGTCAAAAAGACAGAGGTAATGGTGGTGCGGGCAAGAGAGTTGAGCAGCCAACCAGGGAAGTTGCTCGGATTGATGACCAGGCTCACTGTTATGCTTTTTCAGGGAAGTCTGAGGTTGAGGCATTAGACGCGGTTATCATAAGTAAAATTCTTGTCTTTGATAGGATGGCTTCTACACTATTTGACCCAGGTTCTACTTACTCTTATGTGTTTGCAAATTTTGCTTTGGGTCTAAATTTGGTTTGTGATATCCTTGATTCCCCTATTCATGTTTCTACCCCAGTTGGAGAGTCGGTGATATTGACCCATGTTTATCGTACTTGTCCTGTGGTGTTTGTGGGGCTGCAGATATGGGTAAATTTGATCATTTTAGACATGCTAGATTTTGATGTTATATTGAGGATGACTTAGTTGTCTCCATGTCATGCAATGTTGAATTGTAATACTAAGACTGTGACTCTAGAGATTCTGGGTAAGGATATATTAGAGTAGGAAAGTGTGTACAAGCCTATGCCGGCTAAAATCATATCATTTGTTCAGGCTAGGAAGATGGTGGGGAGAGGGTGTTTGGCCTTATTGGCTCATCTCCGGTATGATAGTGTGAAGTCCCCATCGATTGAGTTAGTTCCGGTTGTTTCAGAGTTTCAGGAGGTGTTTTTGGTGGATTTTTCAGGTATGCCTCTGGATAGAGACATTGATTTTTGTATAGACTTGGAGTCGGGCACTCGCCCAATTTCCATTCCTCCTTATCGTATGGATCCAACAGAGTTGACGGAACTTAAGACTCAGCTTCAGAAACTTTTAGATAAGGGTTTTATCCCTCCCAGTGCTTCACCTTGGGGTGCTCTAATATTTTTTGTGAAAAAGAAGGATGGTAGTATGCGGATGTAGGCAATTGAACAAGGATACCATCTGAAACAAGTATACCCTTTACCTCGTATGAACAGTTACAGGGTGCGTCTGTGTTTTCAAAAATTGACTTAAGGTCAGGGTACTATCATTTAAAGATTAGGCTCGAGAACATCCCTAAGACTACTTTTCAGACTCGATATGGGCATTACAAGTTCCTAGTGATATCGTTTTGTTTGACCAATGTGCCGGCAACATTCATGAGTTTGATGAATGGGGTATTTAAGTCTTATCTGGATTGATTTGTCATAGTGTTTATAGATGAAATTTTGATCTACTCCAAGAGTAGGGAGGAGCATGTTGAGCATCTCCGTATTGTGTTGGATATCTTGAGGCACCAGAAACTATATGCAAAGTTTTCCAAGTGTGAATTTTGGTTGACTTTAGTCGCCTTCTTAGGGTATGTGGTGTCAAAAAAGGGGGTGATGGTAGATCCCCAGAAGATTGAGGAAGTTAAGAGTTGGGTCTGGCCTAGCTCTGTGACTGAGGTGAGGAGTTTTATGGGGCTTGCAGGCTACTGCCGTAGATTTGTCAAGGATTTTGCGTCCATCACTACTCACTTGACAAGGTTGACTCAGAAAGAGGTACCATTTGTATGGTTTTCCAAGTGTGAGGAGAGTTTTCAAAATCTCAAGACACTTCTTACTACAGCTCCCATTCTATCATTGCCGGTTGAAGGTAAGGATTTCATTGTATATTGTGACGCTTCATATTCGGGTTTGGGTGTTGTGTTAATGCAGGACAAGAATGTTATAGCATATGCCTCTAGGTAGTTGAAGGCTCATGAGAAAAACTATCCAACCCACGACTTGGAGTTGGCAGCGGTGGTTTTGGCACTCAAAATTTGGAGACACTATCTCTATGGTGTCAAGTGTGAAGTGTTCATCGATCATGGAAGTCTGAAATATGTGTTTACTCAAAAGGACTTGAATTCGAGGCAGATGAGGTGGATGAAGTTGTTGAAAAATTAAGATGTGACCATCCAGTACCATCCTGGTAAGGCTAATGTGGTGGCAGACGAATTAAGCCAGAAGACCATCAGCATGAGCAGTTTGGCTTGTTTGGGGGTGTCCAAACGACCATTGGCAAAGGAGATTCGGGCTCTAGAATATAAGTTCATACAACTGGGTATCTCAGAACAGGGTGGGGTGTTGGCCAGTATTGAGGTCAAATCCATATTCATAGAAGAGATAAAGGCCAAGCAATTTCAGGATGCACAGTTGAGCAAGCTTTTGAGAAAGGTACTATCTGAAGAGCCCGGGGACACCATGTTGGGCGCTGATAAGGTGATGAGCTTCACAAGGAGGATTTATGTTCCTTGGGTTGATGACATAATTCTGAGGGTGTTGTCAGAGGCTCATGGTTTGTGGTATTAGATTCATCTGGGCGTAACCAAAATGTACAGAGATTTGAGGCAACTTTATTGGTAGCCTGGATTAAAAGGGACATAGCTGATTTTGTGTCCAAGTGTTAGAACTGTCAGCAAGTCAAGTATGAGCATCAAAGGCCTGCAGGACTACTTCAGAGAATGCCCATTCTCAAGTGGAAGTGGGAAATCATAGCCATGGATTTCGTGGTGGATCTCTCCAAGACTTTGGGAAAGTATGACTTTATTTGGGTCATTGTGGATAGACTGACTAATTTAGCTAATTTCATTTTGATCAGGGTGGACTATAATTTGCAGCAGTTGGCAAAGATCTATGTTAAGGAGATCGTGAGACTGCACGGGGTGCCACTCTCTATCATTTCAGACAGGGGTACCCAGTTTACCTCCAAGTTCTGGGGTAAGTTGCATAAAAAGTTAGGAACTCAACTCACTTTCAATATGACATTTCATCCTCAGATAGATGGTCAGACAGAGAGGACAATCCAGGTATTGGAGGACCTGCTGAGAGTATGTGTGATTGACTTTGGGGGCATTGGGACCGATTTCTACCATTGTGTGAGTTCTAATACAACAACAACTACCACTCCAGTAATGACATAGTATCATTTGAGGCTCTGTGTGGGAGGGTATGTAGATCTCCCATAGGGTGGTTTGAGGAAGGCGATGTTAAGCCTTTAGGCGTGGACTTGGTGAGGGAAGCACAGGAAAAAGTAAGGGGCATTCAGACCAAGTTGCTAGCAGCCCAAAGCAGGCAAAAAGATTACGCAGATCGTAAGGTAAGAGACATGGATTTTCAGGTTGGTGAGCAGGTGTTATTGAAAGTATCACCAATGAAAGGGGTTATGCATTTCGGTAAGAGGAGCAATCTCAGCCTCGGTATATCAGTCCATTCGATGTTATGGAAATTATAGGGCCGATGGCTTACAAGTTAGCACTGCCGCCTAATTTATCTGGGGTCTGTCTGGTCTTCTATGTATCCATGTTGAAGCGATACCATGGGGATGGGGAATACATTATTAAATGGGATGTGATTTTACTAGATAAGGATATTTAATATGAAGAGGAACTAGTTGCAATTCTTGATCCAAATGTTTGGAAGGTGAGGACAAAGGAGATCAAATCTGTGAAAGTGCAATGGAAGCATCAGCTAGTTGAGGAAGCCACTTAGAAAATTGAGAAGGATATGCGGGACAAGTACCCTCACTTGTTTGAGGATTCAAGTACTACACTTTCCCTCTTTTATTTCATCTTTTTAGGTTTGATCATTCAGAGACGAATGATGGATAAATTGGTATCTGTTATAACGACCGGGTCCATCATTATGGAAAAACTTTTCATGCCAAGTTTCGAGTTAGAAAACTTCTTGGTTTGGGAGTTTGAAATTCTAGGCTAGGCTAGTCTCGGATGATTTCTAAGCGAGGTATGGTCTAGAGAAATCCAGGTTAGAATAGGGTAACGTGTCACGTATTGAGATAGTTTTTCCATTAGCTAAGACATAAAGGATTTCGGGGGGCTTTTCGAAAACAAATTTGGGTTAGTAAAACTCTTAGTATGAAGGTTGACGTGAATGGGTTATTTCGGAATATTAGGAATTAAGGTGTGTTGTAAAATAGACCCTTTTGGGGGAAATCTCGAGTTTTTTTCCCATGTTGAGTGTTATCACTGCGCCATAGCGGTGACTGCTATAGCCAATATTTTTCACTATAGCGGAAGTTAACTTTGGTCAGCACCGCCATAGCGGTAGGTTCCGCTACGGTGGTGCCGTTATAGCGGTGTACGGACCGCTATAATGGACTGAGTTAGGTTTTAATGTAGAAACTTCCCCAAAACATTCAATTTTTCTTCAAGAACATTTTGGATAAGGGCAAGGGAGATTTGGGAAACTTTACTCCATTTTTCATCCCAAAGGTAAGGATTTTACTCCCCTAACTTAATACTATGTTTCCTACATAGTAGAGTTGTTAGTTTAGACTTGGGGGATGGTTTGGATTGACCTAGGAATGGTATGATCTGGGGAAAGAGGGGATTCTAGGTCATAGAAGTTCTTTGATCTTGAATATTATTATTGGGTTATGAATTAGCCATAATTCTCTAAATGTATTCGTAAAAATGATAAACTTAGGTGAATTAATGATGGGAAAGCTAAAAAATGGGTAGAATGATCATAGTTTTGCTTGGGGATTGGGATTTTATATAATCTGGGTAACTATTAGGCCATGTGGACTGGTTTTAGTATCTTGCAATCATTTTTAGACCAAAACAACCAAAGCATTTGGAAAACGGGAAGACTCCAGTTCAGTAGAGCTTTTGAGTAATTCAAGGTAGGTGATGGTTATTGTTTCCCAATATGTAATATGTGTTCATCTACTATCGCTTAGTATTATGTGAGTTTGCATGCTTAGGGAGTGGGATTATGAATGTCTAGCTATCCTGTGTCAATTATGTGAAATGAACTGGGTTTGATTGCTTGTTGGGTCATAAGTGTGATGTTGTTCATTATTTTATTGACTTGTCGGATTGTGTGCGACATTCGGTTGGTTCAGGTACCATGCCTGATACAGGTTACATATTGGTTGGCTTGGGTACCACGCCTAATACATGATATTTATCGGTTGGCTCGAGTACCACGCCTGGTACAAGTTTTACAAATGGTTAGCTCAGGTACCACACCTAGTATGGGTTTGACTTGAATTGTATTAATTGTTTACTGTCGATGGTTCCATGAGTGGATCGGGTTGCATTCTTAAATTGTGATTATTGCATATGGTCCATGAGAGGCTGGGTGATTATATTTAATTATGAGATTGGTCTTAGTGTAGACCGGGATTGCATGTTAAACACATAGGTGGTGTCCTAGGGATCCTTGGTGGTCTGGGTTATGTGAAAATGATATATGTTTATTATTACTGGATGTTGTCAGTAGTTGTTAATTTGTAACATGTGGTTGATAAGAAAAGGAAGAGACTTGTAGTCTAGTTATATTGTTGACTTGTATTACATGTTTACTTTGCTTTATTCAGCTTTGGTTTACTGTTCATATCTTATTTATTGGAGCTGGCCGATGATCCTACTAGTACACGATGTTTGTGTACTAATTCTACACTTGCTTTTCTTTTTGTGAGTACAGGACATCTTCTGGCAGCTGACATGTGACCTCACTTATAGTTTCGGCGAATTCAGATCTCATGGGTGAGCTACTCTTTTGGCTACCATGGTTTCATCCAGTATATTTGTGGTCCTTTGTTTTGGACCCAAATTCTCTATTTTTGGGGTTGCATCCCTATTTCCTTCCTAGACAGTAGTAGTAGAGGTTTTGGTACGGTGACTTTTAGGTTCTAGGGAGGTTTTTCACAGATTCATATTATGTTAGTGTTTTGAGATTGTGAATGATAGTTTATTTTAAATGCAAACTGGTTTTGAGCTATTAGATTATATAAGTATTGGGTTAAAACTGATTTGCTCATCCGAGGGTTTCGGGTGGGTGCCACTCACAGCGGGTTGGGTCATGATAAAGAGTTCCTGGGTATTTGTGAAATTATGGTTGTCTATTGGTGGGAATAGTCACCCATGTAGTATTTGGAAAAATAACCTATAATTTGCTGATTATTATTTGATATTGCTCATAGGCTTATTTTATGAGAATTATTATTGGCTAATAGTAGCTCTTGAAAAGGGTATAATTTAATTGTGGAGATTTTGAAATATGTTAGATCGTTTATGAGTGATGATCCTTAGTGGTAGGTTCGATTGAGGGAGTGGGGTTATTAAATGTATTCTTGAACATTCATTTCCCACTTGTTGATCATGATAATACCTTGTGGTTACTGCTTATTGAGAGATGGTTATGTACTCTATATAGCATTGGTTAGTGTGTAAGTACCCGGGTAGAGTTCTCCCTAGGATGAGAGTTGACAAAAATCTCAAGCTAGGATGGGTTCCAATGAAATTTTTGTGTTATTTGGTTTAGAGATATTTGGTGTCTCGAAGTAGTGTTTGAGAAAACTAAGGTGATATCATGATATGTGAGGGACATAGTATCCCATAGAAACTTCCAAAATAGATTTTGGGTTAGTAGAACTCCGGATATAGCATTTAACATAAAGGGGTTAGTCCAAGATGTCAAAATCTGAGTTTTTTATTGTAAAATTGGCCAAAATTGGGACTTCCTGGAGTTACTGCCTCGCCTATGCTGCTATGGTGGGAGGTAGGATGCTACCACGGTGCCGCTATAGCGAGGCTGCTATAGCGGGACATGGGTCGCCATAGCAGGATCCAGTTTCTCATAAAGGTATTTTTGTCTGTTATGTTTGAAATCTTTTCATTTCAATATATTGACGAGGCCCTAAATTACTTAAGAGCTCGGGAAAACGGTTGCTATATGTAGTTTTGTGCGACTCAAAGGAAGGAAGGTTCCTTAATGGGGCAGAGTAGTAATAAATTTTAGCTTGGATTTTATTACATCGAGGGAACTAAATTTTTGGTGGTTCGCATGAGTTTGTAAACGTGTTTTCATGATAAGGGCATTAAGGTTCAAAAATCTAGCTCATTTTTTTCCGTAATAGTGATCAGTTGGGGATGAATAATGGGTAAATTGGTATTTATTGTAATGACTTATTCAATCATTATTAAAAGACACCTCATTGTGGGTTATGGAAACTTTTGAAATGCGCTCTTAAATTAATAAGGGGTGAAAAGACAAAAAATTTGGAATTTGAAATTTTGGGTCGGGCTGACGTCATCCCGCTATAGCATCATCACTGTAACGGCTGACAGGTCGTTATAGTAGGCCGATGGAACCAGTAACCTAGAACGGTTTTATAATTTTGTTTTCTCCTCTTCAATTGCAAAAAGGTTGATGCTTGCTCAAAAAACCCTCTTAGGGGGCCTCATGGCCTAGAATAAATGGAGAGGAGAGATTTCCACTCGGATGAGATAAAACCCATGGATTCTACAATGATTTCTCGTTAGGATTCGCCTCCACAGAGCTAAAAGTTTGCATTCAGACCTCTATAGTAGTTGTTTGGCATCCAGGTAGGCTAGGTTTTATTGAGTAATTTAGACATGAGTTGAAAAACATGAACATAACATAGATTGATGGGAGATTGCATGTTTAGGCCTTTGCGCATGGTGTTTGGATGGGTAAAATGTATGAAAACCTAGTAAATTGGGTGGGGAATTATTGTTTTGCTGTAATGATGAAATCTTCCCAATTATTTGTTACCCTATGATTGTTCACCCTTGATAATTAGCTAATGGGACTGGGTCTTGAACCTAGGAATGACTTGAATGTAGGGGATGCTAGATAATAGTGAAATCCCTGATCTTGGTTTAAATAGTAAGGGGACGGGAGCAATGAATGGAATTATATTGTTGAATTAAAGTTTAGATTCCATTTGGATGAATGTGCACACCTAAAATTAGTATTTGAATCTAATGAATATAGCTTGATATGCTTACTTGATTTAACCGGGGGTTGGTCTTCGGACATGCTGTAATTGATGAACTCAATGAATCATATCTGCTTGTGATTTGGTGTGTTAATGAATGATTATTGTTTACATTAAATGAATAACTCAAGTTGACCAAGTGTTTGGTGGTTATCTATTGTTGTAAATACATGCTTAAGAAAGGTAATTGTTAAATGATATCCTAAGTGTTAATCACATATAATGAGGTTATGTTAAAGGCTTATTGAATATACAAGTATGACTGCTTATTCTCATTGTAGTTGTGATTGTTGTGATATCTGTTATTATTGTGAGATGTACCAGTATTTGAACATCTTTGCGAAATTGGTTGACTCAGGTACCACGCCTAGTACACGTTTTATGATTCATTGGTTGACTTGGGTACCATGCCTGGTACAGGTTCTATGATTCAATGGTTAGCTTGGGTACCACTCCTGGTAGAGTTTTATTATTCATTGGTTAGCTTGGGTACCATGCCTGGTACATGTTTATTCATTGGTTAGCTCGGGTACCACACCTGGTATAAGTTCATTTATGGTTGGCTCGGATACAACGCCTGGTATAAGCTTACTTATTATTTATTTTGTGTTGGTTCCTTGAGTGAATTAGGCTTATATATTACCTGATATTCTTACATCTTGGTTCCTTGAGTGAACCAGGCTTATCTGTTACCTGATATACTTATATGTTGGTTCCAAGAATAAATTAAGCTTATCTGTTTCCTGATATTTTTACATGTTGGTTCCTTGAGTCAGTCGGGCCTATCTATTACCTGATATTCTTACATGTGGGTTTCTTGAGTGAATCGGGCTTATCTGTTACCTGATATTCTTACATGTTGGTTCCCTAAGTGAACTAGGCTTATTGGTCTTATGGTCGATATATTAGTTCCTTGAGTGAACTGGGTTGATTGTTTACCTGACTATGTTTTATCTTCTAAAGGTAGGTATGTTTTACATTGGGAACACTTGAAGTTATCATAGTTGTTGTCTTTAGGGTTAACTGGACAATGTGTCATAAGTCTATGTTGTCTATTACCTATGCAGTTGGTTTAAGGAGTAGGTCATTGTGGTAGAGTCATGGTTGTTGACTTTGTTAATGATTGGTAGTCAAGATTGTTGACTTAAAGTCTTATTGGGAGAGGCGTGTTGACCTGGCATGATGTCGAGGCTTGCTTAGTAGCGGGACTGATAAGGGCTAAGTGTTATGAATGTGAGATAAGGTTACTCATAAATGTTCGTGTTACACTTATGATGTGGGTAGGTTTGATGGTCTAGCAATCATCAAATTTTAGGCCGAAAAGGCGCGGTATCACCGTCTTGTTAATTGTGGCGCATAATCTTAGGTGAACTCAAAGATGCTAGGGTGTCAAAGTATGACTGGGTTAGTGGAGCAAGGCTAGTGTTATGTGATTGCCTGAATCGGCAGGATGTCAAGGGTAAGGAACCTTTGGGGTTGAGTTCGTATAATTCACTAGTATTCATATAATGAGGCCTGACATGAAAACGTGATGGCTAGTTGGTGACTAGGGTGGAACGTAATGGCAAGGGATGTTTTCTGTTTCAATGACAAGGCTGGTAATATCTTAGGGTGTTAAAGAATTGTTTACTAAAGGACCTCTGGCTAATAAATCTTAAGTTGTATGTTTTCTCCTAGATATTTATGTGATATTTGTGTGATTTGATTCGGGTTGACAAATGATGCCTATCAGTACATATTGTTTGTACTGATACTACTCTTGCTATGCCTTTTGGGTATAGTCTGGTTATAGGATCAGTTGATGTTTGTCAAGTGATAATGATAGCAATCTCTAGTAGCTTCTACTCATCTCTTCCTGTGGTGGGAGCTGTGTTTTATTTTCTTTTATTTCTCTTAGTAGCTCTTGTACATGTTTAAACTAGTTTCTAGAGAGGGTTTTCCATTGTGTTTAAAAAGAGTTTCATTGTATTTAAATATTTGAGACTGGTTTTATTTTATCAAGGAAAATTTCATGTTTTCTTATTTACTTTTGCATACCTGTTTTGATCAGGTGATAACAATTTTCCTATCTAGGTGTCTTAGAGTATGTGCCCGCATGATCCGATAGTTGAGTTGTGACAATAAGGAGCATTTATGCATATGAGGGACCTACTCTGTGCTAAGCAGTCAACCACGTCAGCTGGAGTGGTAGGCTATACATCATACTCAGCCCAAAGCCTGAAGCCGTCAGATTTACCACATGTTTTTACTAGACTCCATTGCCTTATCTTGATAGGACTTGTTACAACTCCTTATATAGGTGACACAGAGAGAAACTGATTTTTTTGAAATACTCTTTTTGAGCATATTCTTGGTGGGGCATTGTAGGGACTAAAGACGTTAGACTAGATATGCCCCATTGTCATTAGAGATAATAGATTCAAGCAAGAGAGAAGGAGAGGTGGAAGGTATAGAGGTGCTAGTATGATCAAGCAATCTGGTTTTCTCAAAGGAGGACCAACTAAATTCTAATGAATCACCAGAGCGGGAAGAGGTGGATCTTTGGAAGGATTAGGATCTAGAAGAATGTAATATTCATCATGATGAGAGAGAGAAGTGATGACAATTGTAAAGGGGAAAATATTAGATGGAGCATTTGAAGAAATGGTAATGGGGGGTCTCATCTGGGTCAGTAAAAGAGAGATGTGGCTGAGATTCAAGAGAGGAGGGATTGAGAGTGATTCAGGAATAGTGGTAGTGTTATTCGTGAAGGGGTTGACTTCCCCTAAAAAAGAGACATTATGATAATTTTAAGAATGGTAGTGGCATTAGCATCGACAGAGTGAGTTCCCTTTGAGCCAGAGACACAGTGGTGTCAGAATGACTCTCTTCTTTGGAGTAGTCAATAAGAGGGAAGGGTGGTGAGGGATTAGAAGTAAAAGCTTGTGGTGGTTGTGGGACAACAATTTCATTAAATATCATGGAAGACAAGTGAAAAGAGAGAGAAGGATAAAATATGAAGGTTTTCATGTTTTGAGATTGATCAGAGATATGAAGGGTATTGCATATTTGTGTAATGGACCAGCCCACTAGTGATATTTTCCACTCTGAACCTAAACCCTCACTTCTTTAAAATGCATCAGTAGGGTATAAGGTTTTCTTACTTATATACCCAGCATCTCTCTTGTGTTTTGCGAATGTGAGACTTCTAATCCTAATCTGGGGTATCATATACACCCCCTCTTATAGACAGTGTCCTCGCTGAGGTTTATCCCACCATATAGAATTTGCCTAGAATTAGGACTGAGGTTTGTTCTGCCTTACCGGGATTTGCCTAAACTCAGTTTGAACTCTGTCTCATATTAATAAGGCTGACACAAAAGTGGATCTGATATTGTTTTTAATGGACCAGCCCGCTAGTGATATTGTCCGTTCTGAGCCTAGACCCGCATGAATTTAAAATGTGTCACTAGGGTGTAAGGCCTACTTACTTATATACCCAGTATCTCTTATGTATTTTACCGATGTGGGATTTCTAATCTTAATCTGGGGTGTCACAGCTATATGAAGTCCAACTTTGTGATCCTAGTTGGCAGAACTGTCTTATATCTTGCCGGGGGTATAAGAGCATGTTTAGAGTAGAACCACTATCATGAGCCCATTGGACTAGAGGTGACGCTCTTAACTAATGAGGACCCTCTTAACCTACGATGGCAACATAGTTCTCGACTTGGATTGTCTGGAACCCTTGTCCATTCGGTGCTAAATACTACTCCTAAAATCATATACTAGTTCTCATATATAGCTGAAATTATATCTCATAAAAGTATAGCATGACACTAGTTCAAATACATATTTGTTTACTAAATTTCATAACTGAGGAACTAAGCATGCTATTTTTTTCTGAATTCTTAAGGCCATATTATCTGAACATACCAAATTATCTTAAAACAATAATGTTATCAAGTCATAATGGGTTTTTCTCTCAAATCTTGAAGTTAGAAAATAATTATAGGAATTCATGCAATATTATTTAAACAAGGATAGAAATCATGTAGTATCATAAAGAAATCAAATTAATAGAAACCTACATATTTGGGTATGAATCCTAAATCTTAAGTAATGAAATCATCATAAAAGCTCTAAGGTTTTGATCATAAAGGTGAAAGGGAACCCTTACTAAAAATCTACATACCTTAATTCCTCCAAAAACTTCAAGGAAGAACCCTAACTTGATGAAATCTTTTCTTGAAGTTCTTGAATTTGTTTTCTTGAAAATCCTATGGTCAAGGGTTAGGATTTCTATTAACAATTTGTAATTAGATGATAGAAACTAGTTAGAATTACATAGAAATCCTTGAGAGGACTTACCTTGGTGAAGGAGGAGGATAGAAGGAGAGAAAATACGTTCTGGATCTGAAAGAATGGCCAAAGAAAAAAATGGATTAAAACCGACTTAAAAAGGTTTGTCCCCATCGACCCTCTTGCATATGACTTGCAGCCCGCAGGTCAGCACCCGCAGCATGAAGGTGGTTCGCACCTTCTTTCCATAAAGTAAGCCAAAATTCCCCACCTACGCTAGACCTGCGGGTGCATGTGGGCATCCGCGGCATGCATGTGGTTCATACTTTTTTTTTATTGACTGTCAGTCAAAACTAAAATGGTCATAACTTTTTACTCTGACCTTCATTTTTTTAGGAGTCAGCGGAGCTGAAAAAAAGACTCAAATATCTTTAATTTGGTGGGTACTAGGACACCTATCTTATCCTATTCTAGGAGGAATGATAGTTTAAAGTTGATCCCAGTAGAATCTTGTATGAGTACTTAATCAGTAGGGATGCTTTCAACATAACTTGATGCTAGAAGTTTCTTATGACCATGATTTTCATCCAAAGCACTCACCACACTAAAAAATTGATCATGACACTTATGAAAATGATTCGAGTCTTAGCTTAGAATTTTTGGGGTGTTACAATATCTCCCCCTTTGGGATCATTCTACCTCGAATGAAGACTGAGACTGGGGTGAAAAGAATGGAATTACAAACATAAAACTAGTCAACTAAAACTGAACATCTGACATGACTAAGACTGATTCATACTGAGAGTTTAGAGCTCAACTGAAACATTCCTGAAATGAACGTACAAATAGAGTTGTGAAGTGATAGATAACAGGGTGAAGTTTCTAAGAGTCTCTGTGAAAGGAACATTTGTTTCCTCAGACGCTCCTTATTAGAACTTCTAACAACATTAGGGGGAAGAAATTTATGGACATGATCTGAGTGAGTCATTCGAGTAAGGGATTCTAACATGGTCTGAGCCCCCTTGGTCTGCAGACCTGAGTTCATTGAATAGGAAAAGTATAGATTTGAACATGAGACACCTTCGATCTGAAACTGCATATCATGGAACATGGGCATCCTGGGCAGGAAGTAAGAATAGGACTAAGACTGCTACACCTTAGGCAGTACGACTGGTAACTTCCAAGCTAAACAACACTTCTCACACATGTTATTTTCTTACGAAACACTCTAATTCATTGGATTCTACCCTAAGTTCTCTTAAGGGCACACTACTCAAGGATGCAAAGGCTAAGTTTAGCTGCATGATCTTACTCTGTTGAAGCCTAGCTCAGAGGTATAAGGTAGTACCCGCATAATGACCATGATTTTGTTCCATATGGTAGGCTTAGATATGAAATTCCACCAAAGTTTGCAAAACATTTCCATAAATACATCATGCAAAGATCCAAAAATCCAATCCCCTTTCTGCCTCTAGTAAGCATAAGTTATCCCATCTAGTCCATTGTATGCTTCTCCCTCCTATGCAACTACTTCAGAAAAATGAGGACATCATCTTATGAATTTAATTAAGTACATTCTTGTGGGGTTGATTACTAAAAGATAGTAGACGGAGATATTGTGCAGGACATGCTTTATCAGTATAGTTGTTCCCTTCGTAGGACAGCAACTTACCCTTTCAAGTCTACAATTGTGTGCTAATTTTATGGATCATCTAGTTGTTGTATGCCTCTTGCTTTCTCATGTTAAAAATTTGGTATCCTAGGTAAGTGAAGGGAAATTCCTGCCTTCCAATTCTAGTTTCCACTCTGTTGTGATCATTATCCAATGGGCACCTTGTCGTGTAGATATATGACATCTTTTTCCTTATTGATTTTCTGTCCAGAGATTCTTTCTTACTCTTTCATCCTGTTCATCACCATCTGCATAGTCCTCACTTTAGCTTTGCAAAAAATAATAATATCATCAGCAAAGGCAAGATAATTGATTCTAGGACTCCCTCCTGGCATGCCAAACTTTTTGAAATCTCTACTCTGCATTAGAGAGTTTAATGCCCTTGACATGACCTCTGCTGCCAAAATAAATGAATTTGGGAAAATGGGTATCCTTGTTTCATACTTCTAAGGGAATTGAAGAATCCTTTAGGTTTCCCATTCAGAAGAATTGAATATCAACTGTTGCACAACAATCTAAAGACCATGTCAATCATTCTTTCTCCAATTCTCATTTTTCTTAAGACTTTAGTCAAAAAGAGACTTGAGAATTTATAATATGTCTTCTTTATGTCTATCTTGATAATTGGGTTGGCAAGTTTTCCTCTAATCCTAATCTCAGTGATTATTTTTTGCATCAGAAGCACATTCTCAAATATGCTTCTCCCTTGTACAAAACCATCTTGTTCAGGAGAAATAAGGTTTGATAGTATCCCTTTAATTCTTTTTTGAAAAAAAATGTCTGTTTCGTAGATCAAGACTTTCAAGGACTCCAGAGTTGGTGATTTGTCACCAGGCAGCACATTACACATTAGCAGATGGATGCTATAAATTCCTCCAAAAAATCATAAATAATCCTAAAGAATATTTTGTTGATGAAATTACTTAGAGAAATTTGTCTCATGCTTGAGAATGTCCTCACCTCCAACATCTTCGGGAATAGTACCAGGTTTGTGAGAGTCATAAACTTAGGTAGTTCATTCCCACCGAATAATGTAGTTACCATATTAATTATATTATCTCCTTTAACTTCCATATGTCCTGGTAAAAAGCTCTTTTCATTCCATTAAGTCTTCATGCATTATCTCTATTTAACCTCGCCATGACCAATCGGCAAGATATCGACAGGATATTGGAAGGGTGTCGGCAGATAATCTATTTTAGGTCTATTTTTTATTGATGATATGTTAATCTCACACACCATATATACTTATTACGATAATTCGTGATTCTAAAAAAAACATTCTCATTTTTCATAAAACAGACTCGTTTTTCATAAAACAACATGATTCACAGGTATATAAAAAATGGAAACAAGTATATGACTATTGTTTCATAGAGTATTACGTTATCTAATTAGTTTAGGATGACTCTTGATATCAATTAATAGAACATGCACAGTGAAAGCAAGTAAAGAATTAATTGACTTATATGTAAAGTAGACAGTAATGATAAACGAGATTATGAAAATACTAACCTCATAAAGCTTTTGCACAATTCATCATCCAGGTATGCAGTCTTCTATTATATCCTAATTAATCTTTGAATGGTTAATATTAATATGGGTAAGTATTGCATCTCAGAAAGTCAGAAAGTGCGTCATTTCTATTTAAACCCCCCCCCCCCCCCCCCCCCATGACCAATCGGCAAGATATCCCAAAAACATGTTGTTACTTGGAAAAAAGGAATCCCAAGTAACTGCATGTTTTTGGGGTAAACCAAGCAAAGAAAAATGTTGGCAATGAGTTGGACTTCAATAGCTTGAAATAGTCCAAGAAATGTACAACTTCCTTTCCTTTTAGAAGACTAGTTATTTTGGTCCAGAACGTGTATAACTTCCTCTCTTCTAGAAGACTAGTTATTTTGGTCCAGAACGTGTATAACTTCCTCTCTTCTAGAAGACTAGTTATTCTTTCCAAGTTCATTAATTAACTACGCATAGCATGCACCACATATTTAATTAGTGAGACATCCAATTGTGACATTAATTTATAAAATGAAGTAATTGATTCGACCATAATAAATTACAGATTATTCTACTAAAAATTTGTAGTTGCATTTCTCGGGTTTAATTTTAGAATCATTCACTAAATATTATTTAATTCCCTATGTTAGAAATTACATATAACAATCAATTGGATTAAATTTTTGACAATTTAATTTATAGATTAATTTAATCTTTCACACATATACTTAACTTATATCATGTAACGGATATAAAATTCACCTGCAGGATTTTTAAATGAAAACTTATAAGCAACCATAAATGGGTATCATCAATCTCAAGATCGAGACATAAATTTTATCAACTAATCTTTATTTTATAAATGTTATTTATGATCATCCAACCCATCAAACATATATTAACTCACAATAGAGTCTTACCATTTGACAAATTAATATAATAGACAAATCGCATTGATCATAATAATTATATCAAGATTAAGAATATAAATACATTTAATGATCTACAGAAGTTATTTTATAAATATTTAAAACATAAATAATCATCTCTACTCGGCCCGTCTAATACACACAAAGCGTACTAGCACAAAAATTAAATGTGACCACTCCCATAATCAAAAATTAATTATATTTTAATCATGTGCTATAATCATCAAGATGTTTGTCTAGTTTCATCTTTGATTGTGAACATAACTTTATAACTTATAAGAATCGGCAATTTAATTTTTTGTGCATGAGCCAAAATAAACTCCATGCACTAAATCGTCTACTATATAAGTAAAGGACACACATAAAATGATCTTTTAAAATGATCTACTTAAAATAATCAAGATTAAATTATATTTTAATCATGCCTAGCTCATAATTGTCTACAAAATGATCTACTTAAAATAAGACTTTATTGAATTAAATAAATAAAGAAACAATCATTCTATAAAGAATAAAGCATAATACTATAGCTAAACCGCATGGTTAATAGTATATCCTAACAATTATCACATCCAAGTGATATTGTTTTAATCGGTAGATATTCTTGGCATGCAAAATGATATCCTGAATATTCGTTAGCGGACTTAAAAGTATTAAACTTAATTCAAAAAAATTCAAAGCGCTACATTAGGTTCAGATGAAAATTTATTGTATTTTTCAATATTGTTTATTGTTGCTTTGTTGCTTCAAAACGCGCGCATAAATGCATATAGTCGACAAGTAATAAAGTTAAAAGATTTAAGAAAGAAAAGAGAAAGAAAAACTCAGGATCAATCTCAAATTCCAGTTGCCTCAGTCGCGTCTCCTTTGCCTCTAAAATTTAACCCTGACCCCTTTAAAATCAAGTTCCAAGATTTTTATATATTGTAGAAATAATTTTCGAACAAAATATATTTTCTGTCAAAGCTAGATTTACAAGTGAAATCTAGACTAGCTAGGCACTCGATTTAACACTGGGCTAGTGCACTTAGGGGTCGTTTGGTTGAAAACAAGTTATCCTGGGATTAATTATCCCGGGATTAGCTATCCCGGGATAAGTTAATCCACCATGTTGGTATAAATGGTGGGATAAGTTATCCCAAACTTGGTAACCAAACAAGACATCAAAAAATTCTCCAGGACTATTTGTTTTATCCCATGACTATTTGTTTTTATCCTTCACACCAAACGACCCCTTAAGGATTAGACTGGATGTAATAACGAGCGCTACACGAGGCCTGTAGCGCGGGGCACATGCAAATTATATAATTAAATTATAAGTAATATATATGTCATTGGAGATATGTAGTGTTATGTCTAGCCATATATGAACACCACTGTTGATATATAGAAATGTTTTGATGAATAGAAATGTTCACGTACACAGTGATAGTTGAAATCTTTAGAATTTTTCTCGTGAATTGGAGTTGTCTCTGTTAATTTTTCTTTATTGTCTTCATATCTAGTTAAATTGTGGAAGGAATTTGTTATTTTTTAGCATTCACTATCAAGTTGTTGATGAATTTGGTTCTATGAAGTCAAATGGATGGAATTTGTTAGGTTTTCTTTAGATGCACGCACAAAAAAAGAAAAAAGAAAAAAAAAAGTATATTTCATCGGTGTTCATCATTACTCAAGGTTGCTTAAAATTGACTAAAAACTAATTAAATGCCAGAGTTTATCAATGACGAAACTTCCTTTTGCAAATTCAAGGACAAAAGTTTACAAGACAATCAAAGGTTAATCCACACTCACAAGGGTAATTACAATATTCATCAAAGTCTAAATGAAATAAGATCTAAAGTTTACTTTTTATACTAAGGTCTAAATAACTATGGAAAAGATCCATATATCTGAAGTTAAGAAATTTGAGCTATGAGATCCAAAGATCCATAGAAAACATGGACAGATTTCATTACAACAGCAGGAATAATGGGACCATTTCAACAGGTCAACCAAGTTATTGCTCAATGGTGGGGGATTGATTATGTGCCAAAGCTCGAGCCTTTATATCTGGAAGCCCTTGTCGTCATTCTTTGGCAAGTCTAGTGGTGGCGGAACACAATGCTTCCTGGAGGGTCTATGACAAGATATGAGATAAATTAGATACTTCGTATATTTGGTCAAGACTAGATACCTCTGGCTAGCAAATACTCCCTCCGTTTCAATTTATTTATAATATTTTGACTTGACAAACAGTTAAATTAAAGAAGACTTTTGAATCTTATGATCTTAAATTAAAGATATATCAAATATATAGAGTTGCCCTTTAATCTTGTGGTCTTAAACCTGACATGTCAAAAATTGAAATTAGAGAGTTACTAAAAAGAAAAAAAACATTCTTTTTGAAATGAAATAAAAAGGAAAGTAGAACAAACAAAATTAAAACAAAAGGAGTATTCATTTTAACTGAACTCATATGGTACAATTTTTTGAAGGTTACACACCTAGGATCAGAAGTGTACAAGTTACATGGATCAAACCCCCTACAGGCTGATATAAATGTAACTTTGATGGAGCTTCAAGAAATAATCCTGGACCAAGTTCCACAACTTTCTGTATAAGAGATGAGGAAGGAGATTTTATATATGCTAGGGCCAATATAATCCCTAATACTACTAATATTTGTGTTGAGGGAAAGAAAATTAAAGATGGGGTTGAATATTCCAATGAACACAATCTTTTTTCCTTGATTATAGAGGCTGACTCTCTTTTATGAAGCATGCCATAAAATCAAGGTGGTACATCCCTTGGAATATTAATGGTGAAGTGCACAGAAGAAACCATATGAGGACTAGAGGAGGGCATCAGATAAGGCCTGTTGAGAGAAGGTTAAGCTGACAGATTTTTTCACTAGCTTAGTTTTTTATTTTGCAGGTACTATTAAATTTCATTACTCACAAGAAATTCAAATAAAGGCAAAAACACTCATTAGCATGGATAAACAACAAATCGCAAACCTTAGATTTAAAAATCTAAAGGAGACAAAACCAAACTAACACCAGTGCAGTAACTCAAGGACTAAAATTATACAAAATCCAAAGATACAAACATTAATTTCCAGAGATGGAGTAGGCTTACCATAGATATTAGTTTATAGAGCTCTTTTACCAGCATAATTTTGACAAATCTTCTATCGTCCTCCTACCGGATGTGTGGTATCAACTTTTCTAAAGTTTAATCTTTCAGGAGGAGGGCAATAGATGATTCATTCCGAATATTCATAATTTATTTTGTAATGACCTATTCCATTATTACGCTGAATTAAGGCATAAGTATTTGACTAGAAAAGTCTCTAGGTGAAATTAACAATCTCGAGCTAGGGTGAGGTCAGACTAAAATATAGTATTTTGTACCTTAGGTATAATTCATATTTTAGGTGTTGTTGTGTGGTAGTGTGGCAATTATTTTTGAATAGCCAACTACCGTAGGGTCTCGTAGGAAGTTTTGGAATGAGAATCGGAGTCATAGAACTTCGGATATGATAATGATCACGTTGAAAATAATTCATGATGTCTGAAATAAAGTGTGTTACGAAATGGGGGTCTTGGAGCAAGAAAGCGACATTCTTGAATTTTCCTTCATCGTGATAATCCATTGCGATGAGCGATACTTGTCGTGATGATCCATCACGGCAGAGAGTCGTCCATTACGACGAGATTACATAGCAGTATACTTGGGAGTTCTGCAGTTTTCTAAGTTATTTTCCTCATAACTCAACTTTGTTCTAGAGCTCTCAAAAGTGGTTTCTCAAAGAAAACTAGGGGAAACTTCATCGTTTGAGGTAACTAATCCATAAAACTCTTAATTTATTGATTAATTATCTTCCTTAGACCTTGGGGGAAGAGTTAATAGTGGATTTCTTGTAATTAATCCCTAGAAGCATGAACTTGGGAAAGAATCCTATGGGTGGATGTAAAATTACCTAGAATTGATCTCAAATTATGTTTTTATGAGTTCTAGCATGAAATTATTAGTTCTTAACATGTTTAAGGCTAATGGGGAACCTTGGGTTCCATAAAAGTGAAACCTTTAGGCTTAAAATAGTAGAAAAGTTATGAACTTGCTTAGAAACCTTGAGTTCTTGATCCCTATGAATGTAATAGGTCTGATTAGTGGTTAATTAACCCTTGGGAACGCTAGAACCCTTGTTTAACGAGTAGAATAATTGGGTTTGATGTCCAAAGCCTGAAATGAAGGGTAATTGACTAATTATTCTTATATTATTGTTGTTTTTAGACCTTGTGCATTTCAGAGAGTTAAGAAAGGACAAGGTAGTGGTGAACTAGCTTGCAAGTGTTGTATCTTCAATCAAGGTAGGTTATGATTTGAATTGGAGTTAAGACTCACCTTATTGTATGTTTGCAGTGAAATTTTATAACCTGTGATTGGCCTTCGTACGTGGTTGTATTGTATATGCCTTCCCTGATATGCTTGTATAAATAGGTTAAATGAACGAAAAGTGATAAGTGAGCTGAAAGGGATAAGTATGAATATTGTGTTATGCACTGAGTGTCTTCAGGAGAATATGAGTCTGAGAACCTAGTTATATAGATGTTGTTGTTGGTGCATTTGATATGGTGCTGATACCATGCTGGTATGGTACATGGACCCTACAGGTCATGTCTAATGGGTGATGATGTTCAAAAGCACTCTCCCGTAAGAGGTGGTAACGATCGTTGTACAAAATAATAAATAAACTTAATGGATATCAGAGTCGTATCCATGGAGAATGGAGTAATGATTCACTAATAAATTATCGAATAACAATTACTAAAGCGAGTAAATATTCAAGCAAAAAAAGTAAAAGTTGGGAGAAAAGGGATTGGGAGTTAACAATATCACAATTTCAACACGAGAACAATCATAAACACAATTTGATGATCAAGAGAAGGAATACTATGGGTATGCTTTTGATGGGGTTCTACAATGGGTTAGGGAATTGATTAATCATGCAAACTTTTGATTATAGGTATGGGTAGCTTGGTAGTCTTTTGACCCTTCAAATATATGTATCATGGTCTTTGCTAAAGCACCATAGCTTTACCATAAAACAATCAATTAACACTTGGGTAAATCACATTATTTCTAGGTTAGATTCTTAGACGGGGATTTTCTTCAAGCTATTTCTAGCCTTAATCTATGGTGGAATATCAAATATCCACTATTGAATTCTTATCCAATTTATGAACTCCTCTTTCAAGCAAGAACAAAATTAAAAAACTCAATCAATAATTCCAACCATCAATTTTATAATTAAACAGTAAGAATTCAATAGACTCATACTAAATAATCAATTATAAGCACAATTAATCATTATCCATACCCAAATTCAAACACCGATCATGCACATACTCCTAGAAAAGGATTTAGCTACTCATATTAAGAGAACAAGAGCATATACCAAATGGGTTACCCAAAATTGCATTCATATTAAAAGCTAAGCTCCAAATCCAAGCTCAAAATTCTTACAAATGGTGTTTTCAATTGGGGAAGAAGAAGAGAGAAGAGTGTACTCTCAATATCTTCCTTGGAAAAAGTAAAAACTTATTTTTTTTCTCAGGTACACACCCCAAAATGGGTTTTAGAACCTTTTTAAAAATGTCTTATGACTTTGGACAAAAATGCCCTTCAAGGTTGGTGCGATGGCACGTGCAATCGCACACTGCATTGTGCGGCTTGCATGTGTCTTTTTCTCTAGGCACAAAGTTTAACCGCTGGTGTGACTCAAGTGCAAAGTGGGGTGCAGCCGCATCTTGCGATGTGCGGCTCGCACCTCTTGACAGTTCCTTTCTCTTTTCTGATCACCTTCACACTTTAACTTCTTTTTAGCTCTTTGGGTTCAATTTTTTTGCTTTCTTCTATGGATTAAGAGTACCTGCATTAATGTCAATAAAGGCAATACGTACCTCTAATTCTCATCAAAACATGGCAATAATTCATGAATAAAGGCTCAATAAGTTGGTAGATTACCAACTTATCAAACTCCCAAACTTAAACTATTGCTTGTCCTCAAGAAAGATACTCACAAGGTAAGGAATGAAATAGATTCTCAAAATACAAGGGATGCACACAAGATTATCTAAACTCTAAAACCTAAGAAAATACCAACAAAAGACTCAAAGCAAAAAGACTCCACTACAATGCTCATCTCAATTGGAATCACCATACTCTCAAGGCAAGTGCTCATTTTAAAATATTATCAAAAAGGATTTCATCTCCATTCAAAAGCAGGGGATTTGTTATTCAAAACAAGATTATCAAGCTTCTCAAGTCATTGGCATGGACCTTTAAGGTTTACCTCGAGATTTACCACACAACTTGTCTCACTCATTCCTCTCAATTGAAATACAGACTTTATTTTTCAATTCAAGTGTGCGATGCCACTCACCACAAGAGAGAATCCCACTCACAATCATGAAATTCATATTAAAGAGGGATTATAAGAGAACCAAAGAGACTCTAACTCTCTCAAAGAAGTTCGAGTGCACACGCATTGAACCATAGGCTTGCCCTTCATATAATTCTCCACTAATGTAGAGTTACCAAGCTCAGAATCACTAAGGACTCGCGGTTACGATGTTTGCTAAGGTTAAGGTGAGAACTATATTTGGTTCAAGTGACTAAACCTTCCTAACGCTATTTATGATCATTCAAAACACCGCTCACATTTTTTGAACATTAACTTCACCTTATTTCTCCCTCTCACAAGCTAAGTTTACCGTCAACTTGATCATTCAACATCCTTTTATTACCTTCACTTGGTAGCACCAATTTCTTTCTTTCTTTTCATTTTGCTTATTTCATTGGATATTTGGAAGCAATTTTCATTTTAGGCATATGGTGCTACCTTGCATTGAAATGCGTCCCTTTTCGTCTTCATACTTTATACATGCACCCCCAAACTTAGGCTTTTGCCTATATTTTTATTTCAATTCCCCCCAAACTTAGGATTTTAGCCTATATTTCACTTTCGAGCTATTAGAGAGGATGGGTGCAAAAATCGAGGGTCCAAAAAGGGTCAAGGTATCTAATAAGGTGCCAAAGAAATGTCACAAGCTCAAAGGGGCTTACAAGGATCAATATAAAGGAAAGTCAATTTAGATGAAGTGACCATTCAAAAAGGGCAAAAGATCATCTTCCAAGCTCAGTGACATCTAGAATTTCACCTTGAATCACATTCGAGGCAAGTTCTAGACAATACATGTACACAAGAATGAAGTATAACCTTATCACACAAGGCATCACAACACAAGAATTTCACAATTAGTCTCAAAATTAATTGGGATAAATGACTTTTGATAAGCTATTTCAAGTTCTTTTACACACTCGTTTGTGAATCTATCAAAACAAATAGGGAATGTGCAAGTCATGACAAAAGAATGTTTTAGCAAAAAATATTTTTCCCTATTTCCTTCAATTCGCAAAATTTCTTGTCAAGTAAATATTTGGTGGGCCCATTTCAAACAAACAAAATATGGACTAAATTTAATACTAAAACTTGGTATTTCAAATTTAATACTAAAACTTGGCATTTCCTCTTAATAAAGTCGCCTCTCAATCTATCATAGGAAAACGCCAACCCGGTTCGACACTAAAATTAAACAAAAGAAATAAACAAAAGAAAATAATTTGCTCCTTGGGAAAGAACTGTGGTATGAAGAAAATCCTTGGAGTTTATTCGACTAATAAACTATTAACAAGGCGACCAAGATTAAGGCGGTCATGAATCATTTGAAAGAAAGCCTTGGCAAAGACACCAGCACATTTGTAAAGCACGGGTAGTGAAATAATTATGCGTGTAGGACTAACCCAGCGATACCGCAACTCAAATAACACATAAAATAAGACCGGCAATGGCATAGTTTAAGCATTAAAGAAAAATATTAAGGCCCAATAAGGGCAATAAAAATAATAGCTCAAGGCCCAACACGGGCAACCAAACAACAATAATTAAAGCACTATCTCCATCACAAGAATAAAGCATTGCCCTCAATGCCTAATCTCAAACAAGTACAGGAAAGGTGCGAAAACTCCTTGTACGGGCTAATCCTCCTCATCTTCCTCCTGCTCTACTGGCTCTGAGCTTGTGCCTGCTCCTCCCTTGCGAGAGTGTGTAGTGTGCTGTGGCTCGTAGAGTGCCTGCTGAAATGCTGGGTTTCGAGCATCAGCCAGCTCCTTATCATCACCACCATGGGTAGTGAACAACTCATCCATGGGTCCAGTGGTGGGATGGGGTACAACCAAGGCAGCCTCGAAAGCACACAAGTCAGCCTCACCCATCGGTGCCTTCCCCTTATCTTTTATAAACATCCTTTCGGAGATCCACCACAACACGCTCAACGACATCCACCCTTTTGTACAAGTTGGACATGCTGCTCACCACATCTTTCATGGCCTTCCTTACAGCCTTCTGAATCATCTCAGGCAGCCTGTCATCCAGGGTGGTCAACTGCCAATCATGAGAGTAGGTTATGTCAACCAATTTTTGAAATCCCGATAGGGTCGAGGTCGCTGATGATGGTGAAGGTCCAGAGGGAGCAACAGTTGTAGGATTTCCCAAATCTGTGGGGTAGGTGCACCTGAGGCTGATCTAGAAAGAGAGAAAGCAATAGGCTCAACATCGGTGTCCTCAAGATGCACACCGATAAAATTCTGCATCTTCTGCTTCTTCATCTTAGGGGCCTCAACATCAGTCTCCTTATCAAGGTCAAGCACACCAGTGGAAGGGTTGAAGATATCAATAGGAAAATATGGGATCCCAGCCTTAGCATTTGGGTGCAGGCTCAATTGGATTAGCCTAGTAGATGGCGTTGATAGCAGCTGGTGTGATGTGAATTCCTTTTCCCTGGACTATCACTAAGTTCAAGCATGGGTAATCCTCAACATTACCCTTATACCCCCATCGAGTCTTGTTTGGCCTGGTAGGAGGAATAGAATTCATGGACCACTTTAGCATGATACCCTTTGGGTACCTTTACAAATGAGAACCTTTGGCGAGTAGTGAATTGACTATGGATATTAGGCAAATCAACCTCGACTACTGTAAGGTTAAATCTCAACTTTGGGTTAAAGGTCCTTTTCCTGTCTTTGTCATAAATGGATTTTATGCCCTCTACCCCAAAGCAAATCCGTCTTCCTCCAAAACTGGCGAGGTTCTGTGGCAGCAGCGGAGGCTTTCTTCTTCCCCTTGGACTTGGAAGTGGAGGTAGGAGAAGCTGGGAGCCTTCTTGTGTTGCAGCCTGAATTTCCCCTGCCGAAAAACATTTTTTGTACAAGGAGATTGTGAGTATTCAAAGGAAATAGAAAAACCTTTTTGTATTTTAGGAATATTGAAAGAAGAAAATTCTACAAGAAGTTACTCCCTCCGTCCCATTTTATGTGGCAATCTTTGACTTGACACAGTGTTTAAGAAAAAAAAGGAAGACTTTTAAAACTTGTGGTCCAAAATAATCCTTGAATATTTGTGTGGTTGTAAATCATTTCATTAAAGGTAAAAGGGGAATTTCAAAGTTAATTTTTTTCTATTTATAGAAATATGACATTCTTTTTGGGACAGACGAAAAAGGAAAGTATGCCACATAAAATGAGACAGAGGGAGTAATAACTAAAAATAAATGGAGTGCAAAGGAGAAGAAAAAGACACTAGGTGACTACTGGCATGTGCGAATCACATGGAAACTGCACATGAAAAAGTGTGTGTCGCATGTGGCTTCGCCCATGCTAATAGAAACCTGAGTAGATGCAGCTTCAAGGTGCGAAGGCTTGTGGATTTTGCCTCAGCTAGTATGTGCATCGCACATGCCTTCGCCCTTCAAACTAGTGCATTAGTACACTAAGCACAAGCATGCGACCCCTGTGCAATTCACAAGTGGAGATCTGCACATTGCATGTGAAACGCATAAGGAAACAATAGGAATTTTTCAATTCCGCATTTTCATGTGTGTTGTGTATGTGACTCGTAGAGCAATACTTGTGAAATGCACGTGCAAAAAAGGCTATGAATACTAATTTTAACAGGACTTAAGCATGAATTGACCAAAACCCAAGTTATCCGGGTACTCAGACTTCCCCGAAAAACTTCCAACACATTCAATACCTAAAGATTAGCTTAACGACTTCCCTTAAGAAGGACGTTACCCCATCTATCATCGGGAACATCAAGCTTTCATTAAAAGCAAGTAGGCACATTCAATCATACAAAAATTCACTCCTCTCAACAAAAGCTCTCACCAAAAAATTATACGCAATTGAAATAACACAAGGGCGCAGTGGTACATATGCAATTTCAGCCCACACAACATTATTCAACCAAACCTTGCAAAGATGATGATTTTTCCTTAAAAATGACATCACCCAATCTATCATTGGTCCAAACCATGCATCAACTCAAGTGGGTTACTAAGGCTTCACCCAAAAACACAAAATTTAGGGCTAAAATTTAATACAAGTTACATGCATCAACCTAAAATCAAGATCTACCAAGTTTTTCTCAAGAAAAATTAATAATATGCCCCAAAATTAGGGTCCCAAAAATTAGATCTCACCCAAAATCAATATGAAGGATTAAATTAGCATGCTTCACAATAAGTGTTCCCAATCTACTTAAAATATGGATTTAACGTTGGGGAACTTACCACAAGAAAAGATGAGGGAGTAAAAAGGAAATATTTCAAGCTTTTAGTGCCTAACAATGGTGACCCAACCTTTTAACCAAAAAAACTAGCAGCAACACGACGGTTTAGTGGCGGTGAAGTAATAGTGATGAGAGGGAAGAAGATATTTGGGCAAGTTTGGAGGATTTGGTGGGTTTTGGGAGAGAGTGATGGAGGATTTGGAATGTTATGGAAGAAAAGAAGGTGGGGGTGACGGTTTATAGGAAAAAAAGTGGAAAAGATGTGGGTCAACAATCCGGGCCGGATCGGTCAATAGGTAGGTCAACAATTTTTAAAACTTACATGTTTGTGCACCGTGACATGTGATTCGCATATGAAAATTTGCGTCTCGCACGTCACTTTGCACATGACAATTTTGGCCAAAAACTTGCCCAGATTTCTGTTCTGCCGTGCGACAGATGTGCGATGTGCAAATCGGGAGGTGCAATTCACACCTCTAATCGCACATCACTTTAGCCAATTATTTTTTCTCCCAAATTTTTGGTTGTGTGTGCGATGCCACATGCGGCCGAACAATGGGGTGTGCGAACCACATGGCCCATCGCACATGCCTTCCAAAAAATTTCTTCTACTTAGTCATTTTTCCATCTCCATGCATTCCTAAAAACACACCAAAAACAACAAAAGGTAAAAGAAATAAAATAAAAACACGTGGTTTACCTCTGAAGAAATACTTGATTTTACATCGCGGCTAAATGATAGTACCTTAACTTTCAATCATTTCCTAGTAGCATGGCAATCTGATTGGCATAGCCCATCCAAAGTGATGAAAGTGCTTTCTCAAAATCCTCATCATATCATCTTGTTGCCAAGTTGACAATATTATAGATTTGGGAACTTTCTTCATCTCACACTCACCAAGGGCTTTACCCAACTTGCCCCTGATAGTAATCACAGACACAACTCTATATTCATCCGGTGGTTTAGTAGGTTGGCACACGTTGAACGTGACTTCTTCGCTCCCAAAACAGAACTTGAGCTCCCTTAGTTCCACATCAACAAGATCCCTTCTGGTGGTCAAAAGTGGTTTCCCCAATATGATGGGCACCTCAAGATCAACATTGTAATCCAAGACCATAAAATCATCCGACAATATGAACTTGTCTACCTTCACCAACTTATCGAACAATATCATCACCGGGCATTTAATTTAATGATCATCCATTAGTGTGACACCCCAAAGTTTTAAGCTAAGATTCCAATTCTTTTTCGCGTGTAATTATATTTGAACCCAAAATATTTTATTGTACCTAGATGTTATGGTCAGGTACTATGTGTGGGAAGAGTGTTTGAGGTGAATTAAGGTCCTAAGAAACCTTTATCACAAAGCTAAGTTGAAAGGTTCTCTACCGATTAAGTTTTTGTATAAGCTCATTCAAGGGTCAACTTCAAACAATCATTCCTCCCATTATATGAAGAGTTACATAGCCCATGAACAACCAAATTAAAAGATTTTGAGTCTTCTTTCCAACACTGCCAACCACTCATCAATCTGAGTTTGGAGTAAAAGGTTATGGGTATTTTATCAGGAAACTATCAGTCTGGCGCGATGATGGCGCCCCACGCCATACATGAAACTTCAGAGTGATGAAATTGGTGCCCTGATGGCGCCCCATGCCAGGACTATTTCCCAGCAAAAATAATTGCATTTTTTTCCTTTTCACGTTCTTAAAAAAGTTTTTTTTGTCCTTTCCATAATCCCTAACCCCAACCCATTACTTTTAACCTTTCCTATAGCCTAATACGCTTAGATTTCACAATTATCAATATAATTTCTCTCCTTTCCTCCCCAAAGTTCCAAGAAACAAGAACACCTAGGTTCAAGATTCCTATGGTGAAACTCAAGCTTTTCGTAGGTTTTCTCCGTCAAAAAGGTATGTTGAATAATCCTCTTTTAACTAAGTCTACTAGTAAATGATTTTCTAACTATGAAAGTGATTTTGTACAAGTTTGAATGTGGATTTTGTTGAATGATTTTCAGAAGAACTTACTTGTTACGAACTCTTTTTACGAAATTCTTCTTTTGTTATAGAATATACTTGAGAATAGAGGATTATTATTTGAAATATGAAACCCTACTTATTTGAAAGGCTATGTAGGGGCAGATTTAAAGTTTTGTAGTCATGATCCTTGTGAAATTCGTACTACTATTTAAAGCTTGGTTTTTGATGAAAGATGAAAGGATTTCTACATCCCTCAGTTTTGAAAATAATGTTTATTCATTTATGAAATTGTCAACCTTTGAGGGATATGTTAAATGTATTTAAATCCTTTAAAAAATGATGGGACAAATAATATATGAACGATGATGGGATAATATGATATGTACGACTTGCAAGTCTTGGTATGATGATACAAACCTACGAATGCCTTATAAATGATAAGAGTCCCTAATGAATGTTTTTGCTTAAATATTTTTGAAACACTAAAAGATGGGCTTAAGAGAATTAGATGGTTAACCGAGAAGGTATGAGCCGAACGGGACTCATTACCCAAAATATGTTTTGTCTACGCGAGTATGATGTTGTCCTAAAATATGGATAATCATTATAGGCTTGACTCATTCAGTTGTATACAATATGTAATGTGATTAAGATCTAATGCTCTGATCCTTGCGACAAACTTGGATTGGGAGCTCCGCCGATTGAACCATGGTCAAACCTACATAGCCCGTGGTGAAAAATGATATCGGTGATACCATCTAGTTCAGAAGTAATGTTAATGTATGGTTTTCATGAAATGTTTTGAATACTTGCCCCATGTTTTATTTTCTATTATGATTTATGTCACATTTCTTATGACTTGCTTTATAAACTGTTATGTCCCTTTCCCTGGGTTGCATGTCAGTACTCATCGTACTAACCATCTTCAGACGCTACATTATTTCATGATTTAGGTTCCAAGACACTTTCTCATGGTATTGTGTAGCATTAGGATTTCTCGGGACAACATCAGTAAGTGGTGAACCCTCCTTCTTTCGAAAGGCAATTTACATCTTTATTTTGACTCTAATTTTTAGTTATGGTATTGTTGGGATCATGTCTCGGCATTGATATTTCATTTTTATGTTAGAGGCTTCGTGGACCTATGTAGGTGTTGTTTTGAATGTTTTGTTCCCAACACTTGGTAAACTCTTAAATTATATTTTTAAATGATTTTCTTAAATGAGTCTTTCTTCCGCAAATATTTTATTGAATAGTCTCATGATGTATGCTTAGGGGTCTTCTTGGGCCTTCACTGGTCTGGGTCGCCCGTTAGGTCCGGGGCCTAATCTCAGGTCATGAAAAACTTGGTATCAAAGCATGGTTCATGGTCCTGGGGTGTCTACGAAGCTGTAGAGTCTTGCTTATGGGCCTGTTGTGAACCACACTTATAATCAGGAGGCTATAGGGCATTTAGAAAATGTCTCTAGATCATGCGAAAGTGTTGTCTATAAGAAACTTATCCAGATTCTTACTCTTCTCTATCTCAGCTAGCTATGTCTTATCTTCGAGGTGATAGAAGCACAAAGCTCAGACTCCTTACGATGTAATCCTATTAGGATAGTCTTCTAAAAGGTTATGAAACTGCACAAGGACTTGAGAGGAGTCCATTAGTGCGTCAACGTCTATTGATTCTAAGTGTAAACCCCTATCTTCATGATTTATGAATTTGAGCCAAGGTGAAACGTGTTTTCAAACCCTTTCAAAAAATTTGTTACAATTGTCATGCTCAAGGGGGAAAGGTATGTATATGAGTGTTGGGATAGTATTTTTGTAACCCCTCGAATATTTTAGAATTTAGTTTAAATATTTTAAATGAGTAAAACTATTAATCTATAAAGAGTTCGTTATGTGCTACATCAAATTAATGATCTTTGAGTCTATCTTTCAGGGACATAAGCAGTTTGGTATTTAAGGATTTTCTGAAGAGTTATAAATAATGATTTTAATTTTGAAATATTGAAAATAATAAAGAAAATGTGCAAAAGAATGACTTCATGAGGATTTTGAGTAATATTGCTAATTTCCTAAGTGCACTACTGTAGCGTGTATATATATATATATATTGATTATGTAGTATAATTTTTTGGTGCTAGTTGGACATTATGTGACTCAATTAAATGACCCTCATTTAAATTATTGATAATTGGAAAATGGGTTGGTCATCACTTTAACTTTCCTATAGAATTAGAATATGAGGTGAAATAATTAAGCTACAACATTTCTACTTGGGGGTTTCTCCATAAACGTGAGCAACCCAAGTGCTCCTTGTCTCTTGTTCTTATTCAGTGGAATCAAATAGAGGGTTAGGACCCTAAATCATACAATAATCCTTAGAAAGAAGAGTCATATGATGGTCCCCAAATTGTTTGACAAGTTCTAGGTTTCATTCAAGAATTGTGAAGATTCTTCAAGAATTCAAGTTGGGGTTTGATTTCAAATAGGTAATTTTTCTACCCCATACTCAAGATAATTATGGAATATATATTTGGGAGTATAGTATAAGGTGGGAATCACCATTTGATTTGAATTTTGTACTAGCTTTTGAAATGGATCTTGTTAATTAGGGTTCTTGAAGAAGGGGGAAAAGATGATATTATGATAAAAGTGAGGTTGTTGGGTATTTCTATAGACGGGGCAACTTTAATATTGAACTTTGTATATTTGAAAATGATGAATTCACTCCAAATGGTTGATAAGGAATTTGATTAGTTTTGGGCATAAGTGAAGAATATTAGAATTAATTATTAGATGAACTTGCGGGTTATTGACGAATGTATATACTATTTTTGTAGTTAATTGGTTGCATATTTGATAGTGAAAGTTAGTGTTTGACTATGTGAAGGCTACACTCACGAGGGTTGAATTATTTGAAACTTGTGGTACTGCCGTTAGCTAAAAAGTACCAAAGGTATGTAAAGCTAAAACTTCCTTCGTCGTAAGGCACAACCTTTAGTCATTTGTTTCTTCAAAAACAATTAACATAGTCTACTCTATATATGTGAATAGAGCCTTCATTTTTCTACATATCAAACACATATTACATGCCTATCATGGCAGAAATACCTACACGCTCTTTCCATTCGAATTACTTTTCTTCGCACTTCGTACATCTCTTTGTTGAAGTCACCATATTCATATTACTCCTTCGAGTCGAGTTCTCATAATGTTTCACATAATTGTAAATGTATTTTACTTGAAACTACCGGAAGTCATATGGTATATATGTAATGTGTTATAAATTAGGATAATTAGAGAGATATAGTTGCACTAGCATACTTGATCACATAGCGGCATAAATATGAGATAAAATAAAGAGCTAGCACTTGAATAGCTTGATATATTGTTTAAGGAAATTAGTTGCTGAATAGAGATTACTACATGAGTAGTTAAATGATCCTTATCCTAATCTACTCGTCATAAGCCTTTAAGGCATCACTTGATAAGTTACTCTTAGTGATGGGTGGGTATTCATAGGTTTTGCTTGACACACTCACGCAACGCTATTCTATGCACAGGATTGAGACCAGACCCTTATAGTGAGCCCGAATATTGTGGCGTACCCACCCTTGTGGTATTATTTGTATTTGGAGTCAGCTGAAATGTCATGCACTAGTTTCCCCTGACTTGAGCCAATACATGGCACATGTGGCCTGCGTGCATACCCTTATAGTGAGCCCTCAAAGGGCATACCTCGTATCAGACCGCGATATAGTTATATGTATAAAATCATAGCGATAAGTACTTGAGCAACATATGCCTTACATGTGACCTAGATCGCCTTTGGTAGGCCATCACTTGATAATTTGTACTTGATACAGGCATAGGATATCACCTAGGCAATTTTCTAAGTGGCTTATAATAAAGAGAAGCTTTCGGACATATACGTAAGCTAATATGGTTATTTATATAATTCATACTAGAGTTCTAATAAACTTTGTCCCTAGTTGCTCATCTCTAATACTTGAAGTATGATATGCCAATAAGACTAGCACAAAGGTCATCGTTTTATATTGTATATTTGTTACTTGTATGCTCATAGGTCCTTCATCTTGATATCTGATTCACATGAGCATGCAATCTTGTTTACTTGTTATTTTGTCTGCTCTACATACCAGTACATGTTTCATATGTACTGACGTCCCTACATTTGGGGGCGCTGCATTTTTGTAAATGCAGGGTCAGGTATACAGGTTATCAGACTCCCATGTTAGGTACCCACTACCTATTCAACAAAGCAGTTGGTGAGCTCCCTTCTTATTTGGAGCAAATAGATGTCTAGCACTCTTTATTTGTACTTATAGTTATAATTTGAATATGCCGAGGCCCTGGCTCAACCATCTGCCATTGTATAGTTACAAATTCTATTAGAGGTTGTAGAGACAGTATAAAATTATTATGTGTAGTTATAGTTCCAGTTGTCTATTGCAGTTGTGAAGCTTGGACGATATTGTTATGTATATTCTTTTAATATCATCTCACGAGTAGTAATTCTTCCACTTAGTACAGGTCAATGGTATAACATATGCTCATAGGGTTCTTGTCTGCCCCATCCAAGCTTGGGGCATGAAAAACTTGGTATCAGAGCACTAGGTTCAAATGTCCTAGGAAGTCTACGAAGCCGTGTCTAGTAGGTCCTCACTTATGGATGTGTTGTGCACCAAATTTATAATGGAGGGACTGCTTGGGTATTTAGGAATTATGAACTTCTTTCATGATCTAGATCGTGCGACAAAGCTAAATCGCAAGAAGTTACTTCTGATTCATACTCTGCTCAATCATCATAGAGATTCTACATGTTAAAGGCAACCTTAGATCAGGTCATAGGGCCAATACGACCATTCGCAAAAAGGGTAGCTTTCAGTTATTATCCACTAGTCATATAGAGACTCAAACTTAGGCTTAAGATAGTTTGATAAGCCGTATCTTTCAATTCCATAGTTGCTTACAGAACAAAGGTATGCATAAATTTATGTACCCTCTATAGTTATAGTTGCATTTGTGTTACCCCGAGTTTGCCTAAGTAGGACCTATGGGGGGATTATCCATATGATTACACAGATAAGGGTTATTTAGATACAGAGGCATGAAATGGTACCTTCTGATGTAGCGTTGCATGAGAATACAATCTCCTTTCAAGTATGAAAGCTCTTCTGTCAATTTCTTCGGTGCTTATAGAATCAAATCCTAAGGATGGCCGTAAGCAATATTTTGGTGACGTGGTTAGAGCCTTCAAGGCTACGTATATGTTAGATAAAAAGTAGTTGGACCAACTCCGTATAAGTTAAAGATATGGTAGTAGCCTGGATTGTTAGGTAAATTATCATACCAATGTAAACTAGATATACCTCTTATATATTTATCAGACATCATTCCAGGTGAGCCTATAGATGATTTTCATAGAATGCGTGCATTTGATTATCCCGAATAAGAAATTACCTATGTAGTCCTTCTATGGCTAGTAAGCTCGGGGATAGGTGTTTTAATTATTTTATAGGAATATATATGTAGAGATGTTTCCCCATTATGACTTGTGGTGGGGTTCAAGGATTTCATTAGGTGACCAAATGTTAGAGTTAAGAAATATCGAGGGTTTTGGTATAAGCTAAGATCTATCAAAGTGCCTAGAGTGGCAGAAGATATAGTATCAGTTATCATTTATAAGAGGGAAGTTGTTACAATTAAGATATAGCAGAACATTATCTAAATAATCTAAACTAAGTATGCCCATAGAATAGAACTCCTAGTTAGAGTATAACTCTTATGAGGGATAGGGGAAGTCATAGAGGGATGGTTCTCTAGTCTCAGTGGCCAGTAATGATGTATTATGAGAATTAATGTTTGCATCAAGGTGAGTTTTGGTACCTAATGATTCTTGATCTTGTTAGTCAAAAAAAATCCAGAATAAGTGGGGTAATTATAGGACCCTCTTTATAAAGGATACAATGGTCCAATGTGGTGCCCAGTAAAGCACCTACATCATAGAAAAGGAAAAAAGTGTACGTGTGAAGGTGTGTAGCTTGCTGACAACCAACTAAGGATGTCATAAGACATACTGATGAAGCTTATTGGATTACTTCCCTAAGTAAGGGAAAGCTACATGCTTGTGTTCACATGATGCAATTCATCATAAGTTTATCAATTATAGCTCGACTAAGGGGAAAAAGGGGATGGATTACCCTTACTTGTGGTGATGTCACAGAAATTTCCCTCGAGTATAGTTGGACTTCAGTTGTTAAGCCAAAGACGCCTAATCTTCAGATGCCATAAGAAAGTTTATGAGATCTAATAAGTAAATATTATACAAGAGTTCTCCTGCTATAGTGTCCTTGACACACCAATTGTTCATCTGTTCATTTGGATTTACAGGAGTTATCGGACATCTAGCTTGATAATGTATCATTTGATAGCAATGGAGACAGAATTGGTTTTAACCCTTCACTCTGGTAGAAGTACTCTTGTACCATATTGCATTAGCAACAGTTTACTCACACTTAAGCCATGACTGATGGCTTCATGTAATGTTCTATAGTCTACAGAGGCACCAGGTGCCCATAAGATTATGGTATCATGAATATACATATGCATATGTTATAACTTACTTTCTTGTAGGATTATATGTGCACTTGTCCTATAGTCTAACTATTTACCTGCTACATGTTTTATGAGCTTATTTATTTACCCATCATGCACCCTTTAGAGTTTAACTATCTACATATTATTTGTATCATAAATTCCTTACTTATAGACTAGGTGTTGTATGAATCATTATTTATACGATAAGTATATTCTAGATCATTTGTCCATATGCTACATGCTATATGAACCATTTAATTATATGTTTTTGTATCTTAGATCACTTGCTTATAGACTATATATCCTTGTGTACATGTTTTCGATTTTATATAAAAAGAATGCTTATATGCTATATGTCACTCTATATGATTATATGTTTTATAAATTGCTTGTCTATATGTTATTCGTTTCATGTGGAAATTGATAACATGTTACGTGCACATGCATTGGAGGGTATTTATTCATATTTTATATATTATCTTTTTACTCATTATAAATATCATAGATCACTCATTTCTATGTTACGTACCCTATATCTTATTCGTTTAAATGTTATACATTTTGCACATCCATATGATTAAAGTGTCAATTTAATTGCTCACATGACATATATTGAATTATTTATAGGTTGTAAGTGTAATCGTTTAGAGGTTATAGGTCATATGCTCATATGTCATAACCAAGTTATTTATATGCTATATGTTTTTTTTTCTAGGTTTTAAGGTTTGAGTATTAAATAGCTTTCATAGATTACTTGCCTATATGATTATATGATAAGTGTCACGTCATAGTTTATTTCTCTACGTACATCACAAATTTTTATCTATAGATTATAAGCTTTATAATATACTTTCTTATATGTCACCTTACTCTTGGTGGATTTGTTTAGGTATTATATATTGCACATCTTACACGGTTAGAAATTTAAAAAAAAAAAACCTGTTCACTCATATAATATATGTTTATTTGCTTAGAGGGTAAAAATTTATCTGTTTGAGTGTTATAATTTACTCGTCTATGTGTTATAATTGATTTTCTTGCATGTTATATATTTTTATAGTTCTAAAACCCATGTATTAGATATTTTTATAATTCACATGCTTACACAACTCAATTAATTTATTTGTATGCTATATATGCAGTTCTCTAGTTTAAAAGCTCATGTATTAAGTATTTTTATAGACCGCTTACTTATATGATTATGTGATAGATTACGTGCCATAATTTATCTTTTTACATGCTATTTATTTTATAGTTCATCTGCTCACATGTTGTTTCATCATTTACATGTTCATGTGCCGTATATTTTTGCAGCTTACCTTTACATAGAGTACACGTTATATATTCTTCACTAGTACATGCCTATTAGTCTTGCATGTTTATAGGTTAATACCTTTTTGTGACTCGCATGTTTACATAATTACATGCCATTCGTGCTTATTTGCATACATGACCATATTTTTTATTACTTGATTGTTTAGATGCTATATGCCTTTAACATGTATACCTACTTAAATAGGAGGTAGAGATTAAAGCTTATCCCTGGCAGAGGGCAAATAAGACTTGAATCATCAATTGCAGAAGGACGGAAATGATCATTCACCCTTACTTGACTTATATGTAAAGATATAGACAATTGTCCCTCCCGCATCATAAGGGTATACAGATATCAGCCAAGTATCCTAAAAGATAGATTAACCTATAATGACCCTTTCGATCATTTACGCATTTTCGCCTTTCTTGTACCGTTAGAACTTACTTGTAGCGGCACCAAGTCATTTATGGCTTGTCAGGACCGGTAGTTTGGTGCCCAGGCCATTTGTTTGGTCTTTATGGCCGTTCCTCATTTTAGAGCTTCAACTTTGGAAATCATTGACTTCTGTCAATATTCTTGGTAATATCAAAGAATTAAACCAAGGTTCTAGGTCAAAAGAATCCCTTACACAAAGTTCAAGTTAAAGAAATGCCTCGTGTAACACCTCGCCCGTTTGGAAGGTTTAAATTAACCCGTACCTTCAGGATAAGACTAATAGTATCTAATATACTAATAAGGATGTGTTATGAGGTATTATAATCGCAAAATGGCCGTATGATAAGTTTTGAAGTCAAGCAAGTTGCGAAACAAAAGTCGAAAAAAGTTATTGTAAATTCCTTTAACGAATTCTCTTTAAATTTGGGTTAAATATCTTGGGGTGTTTCTCCCAATCTATAAAGAATTAGTGGGCCCCAAATATACCAAATCGAAGGTCTACAAGTCTAGTTTCCAACGCACTAAACCGTTTGTCCATTCGACTTCATAAAAGAGAGATATTCATATTTTCGTAAGACTGCACAAACAGGCACGTCAAGGTGGGCCCTCCATCCCAAGTCAGTTTAGCTTTATAAAATCTGATTTCCCTTCATTTTAACTAATATTTTTTACCCAAAATCTACTGAAAATCAGAGGGAAAGTCCCTAAATAATCCTTGGACCTTGATGCTTTCAATTCAGAAGCTTAACGGAAGTTGCTCTACGTCGCGAGCTCGTCATTTTGGTGTAGTTTGTCCCGTCGATTTCATGGCGTATCATTGTGGGTGTTGATGCAGCAAGCTAGCATATGTTTATTAGGTATTTGGAAGTAGCTAAGGAGTTATATTGGCAAGGTAAGGATCCCGTACACTTATCTAATTGTTAAATCGAGATTCTAAGCTTCTAGTCACGGAAAGTCATGTTTTTCGATAACTTGTAGTAGTTTCTTGTTGGACTTGGATCTGTTTGTTGTTCCTGCAAGGAGGAAGGTTATTTATCTTGGGATATTGAATATTTTTGTCCAGGAAATCTCTCTCCTACGATTCTCCTTCATAATTACATGTTCCAGTATCATTTTTACAGCTTTCCGAGCCACGAAGTGGTGTTTTGGATGTTGTGGCTTTGGAAAACCCCTTTATCTTATTATGTTTGGTTATTGTTGTGGTGTACTGGTTGTGGTAAGGTTCTGGAGGGATTGGGAAGTTTGTGCGATTCTTATTGGGATCACATACAATAGTGATTGGATTGAACAATGTGAAATAGTGCCTCAGGAGCTCGTCGCTCCTTTGAGATGTGGTTAACGTATTGTTGTTGGATTTAGCTGCCATTTATTATTCTTATTGGCCTCATTTTATGCTTTGGATTTGGCTGGTCGTGAGTGTGACATTAACACCTTATCAATTGGCTATGGCTCGTTCTTGCAGCCTTGTCGATTCTAGCAATTGTTCTATTACCTTGGTTGGTCAGGCTTCATAGAGACGCCTTTGGGGCTTCAGTTGAAAGCATTTTTTGTTTGATTCGGAGCTTCCTGGAGCAGTTCGAGCCTGGATGACGCTGTTCTCGCAGCTAGTCATAGGATGATAGGTAGGTTATGGGTTTTCCAACATAGACTCTGCATATATAGGCTATAACTGCATTATTTAACATCCTTGGGTGGGTTGTTATAGGTTTGTACCCCAGACCTTATCTTCTTTGTTCATCCGTTTAATTTATATGTTCTTTCTAGTATTCACGTAGTATTGTATATTACCCTTGTGGTCCTGTGTGGCCTTGTATTGACTCTGGAACATAGATGGTGGGTTATTTGGGGAATGTGTGCGAGTCTCGGACATAGAGATGATCCTTTTAGGCTGGTTATGTCTGCTAAGTAGCTGTTGGGCCTATGCAGTGCTGATAGGAGTTGTTGTGAGCCGTTGGGCTACTTTTATATTTGTGTGCGAGCATATCATTCATGAAAAAGGTTTTCCCCTGCATGTTTTACTATAGTTTTGGCTGCGAGCCACTACCAATAGTTTTCCTAAATTTGCATGGCCCTGGGGGCCCATTTTTGGTACAGTTGATGATAGAAAAGGGGATTTTTTGATGTTTTCACACTGATTTTATTACTAGTATTAGTCTTTGCCGGGAAGAGCACCAGACTTGATTTTATTACTGATACTAGTCTCTGCCGGGCGGATTACTAGACTTGATTTACTACAGATTTAGACCTGGTTACGCCCGGGCATGCTTGGAGGGATTTTTGAGGCATTATCCACTGCTTTAGTCCTGGATAGGGTTTGGGCATGCATATTCGAGACTGAGTCTCTATATTGATCCCGGACTTGCTTCTAGATGACATATCTTGATACTGAGTTTTAATATGGGGTCCGGGACCACCATGGAACTTGCCGCTCCAGGCCTGAGTCTTCAGGCTGCTTGTGCCAGAGGGAGGGTATACGGCGGAGTAGAGGTATACGGGCAGTGTACTTCCATGGAACCTACCTGTTGGGCTTGTTCATCACCGGAGGGGGTACATACAAAGATACCATTTCACCTGAGATCTTCATGCATCATATCATTCATTGTTTGAGTCTCCACCCTTGTTTATTGTTTGTTGATTATACGCTCCGGTAGTATGGGATGCCAGAGGGTTTGTTTTCACTTGTTTGTGTTCCTCGACTATATGGGTAGCCGGGGGACTGTAGGTAGACTATATTTACTCCTGTCTTTATTTAGAGCTTGTCTTAGCACTCGGTTAGTGAAGGATTAGTGATGGTTAACCTGTTGAGGCTTCCATTGTGGGATGTCGATTATTGAGAGGGCTAGGGAGTCCTATCTTATTGAGGCACTTTTGTGTGGCCTTCTGAGCAGAGTGTGAGATTCTGGTTCTATTCTTGTGGGAAGTTGAGTGGTATATCTCGGTTATTGTGGTCTAGTTATTTCATCCTAGGGTTGTAATTGTTAGGTGATTCTCTGGTTATTCTATCATGTGATTGTATTGGTGTTATGATTTTCTTATTCTTATTGATTCCATTTTGAGTATGTTAGACTGCTTTTCATCTTTTTCTTTTACTTGAGGTTACCGGTATACCACCATTTTCTCAACTCTCTCTCTCTACTTACTTATATTGTTGTGCAAGGACTCCAGGTGCATTCTCCTTTCCTTTACCTGTGATTCTGTGTAATTGTATCTCTGTGCTAGCATGTTTTAATTGTAGCTTTTGGTTGTCTATTCTCTGTGCTAGCTCCTTGTGCTTCCTTTATTGCTTCAGTGACTGATTTCTTGTTATCTGTTACTTACTGCTTTTATATCTTATATGCGCTCAGTCAGCCGATGATGCCTAACGTACCCGTTGTTTTGGTGCTCATACTACACTTCTGCACTTTCTGTGCAGATATTAGTTGAGTTCTCATTGTTGATCGCGTTGGAGACTCGTGCAGATTTTGTTGATATTCGAGACTAGTGTGAGTGCCTGACGGTCGGAGCTTGACCACATCTCATCATTTGTATTGTTACTCTTTGTATATTCGGAGACAGTTGTACTTATCATTTTGTTACTTCTAGCACTTTTATTCTATTAGAAGCTTCTATACTGTCGATACCAAGTCTTGGGGTTGGTGCAGTTTCATTATGTATATATTTGGGTAAATTTCTTCCACGTTGTCTTATCTTTATATTCTTCTTCTGCTTACTTTCTGCTTATTGTGCATACTGGTTTGGTAGTAGCCCATAACTAATCATTCTGGGCTACGGGAATTGGTTCGCCTACTGGGAGGTTATATGTGCCATCATGACCTGAGAAATTGGATCGTGACATAACCTCCAGAAATGGCTATAGTGCACTCGATCCTTGATATGTCTACATTATGCCAATGTTTAAAAATAATATGACTTATGCCTACGATCTTCGAAATCTCAGATGTTCTACTTAGGTGAGTTGTTGCAGTATAGGGATAAAATGTGAGATACATTACTCATTTTAGTCTACATTGGATGTGTAGGGCCAAGAGGAGCCCCGTTCGTTATTTGTTTATGTATTATATTTATTGTGACTCCCTGTGAAGCTTATGTGTATGTTTCTGGTCCGCTGGCAGGTACTTGAGATTTTTTTGAAATATGTTTATTTACAAAGGAAACTCTGCCGAAATTTCTGAAAAATTTCAAAGTTAGTCCAATTTGAGGCCCTAAGGAAACAAGGAGTAAATTTATGATCCTAGGAATAGCATTGAACTTTAGAAATGACTGGAAGTTGATTGATTAGGTGATCTCAGAATATCTTGGATAACCATAGAATTCAAGTGAGCTACAAGCATCATTTGAGGACGAATGATCCTAAATGGGGGAGGATGTAACACCTTGAATTTTTTTGAATTTAGTTTAAATATTTTAAATGAGTATAACTATTAATTTAGAAAAGAGTTCGTTATGTGCTACATCAAATTAATGATCTTTGAGTCTATCTTTCAGGGACATAAGAAGTTTGGTATTTAAGGATTTTCTGAAGAGTTAAAAATAATGATTTTAATTTTGAAATATTGAAAATAATAAAGAAAATGTGCAAAAGAATGACTTCATGAGGATTTTGAGTAATATTGCTAATGTCCTAAGTGCACTACTGTAGCATGTGTATATATATTGATTTTGTAGTATAATTCTTTGGTGCTAGTTGGACATTATGTGACTTAATTAAATGACTCCCATTTAAATTATTGATAATTGGCAAATGGGTCGGTCATCACTTTAACTTTCCTATAGAATTAGAATATGAGTTGAATTAATTAAGCTACAACATTTCTACTTGGGGGTTTCTCCATAAACGTGAGCAACCCAAGTGCTCCTTGTATCTTGTTCTTCTTCAGTGGTATCAAAAAGAGGGTTAGGACCCTAAATCATACAATAATCCTTACAAATAAGAGGCATACGACGGTCCCCAAATTGTTAGACAAGTTCTAGGTTTCATTCAAGAATTGTGAAGATTCTTCAAGAATTCAAGTTGGGGTTTGATTTCGAATAGGTAATTTTTCTACCCCATACTTAAGATAATTATGGAATATGTGTTTGGGAGTATAGTATAAGGTGGGAATCACCATTTGATTTGAATTTTGTACTAGCTTTTGAAATGGATCTTGTTAATTAGGGTTCTTGAAGAAGGAGGAAAAGATGATATTGTGATAAAAGTGAGGTTGTTGGGTATTTCTATAGACGGGGCAACTTTAATATTGAACTTTGTATATTTGAAAATGATGAATTCACTCCAAATGGTTGTTAAGTAATTTGATTAGTTTTGAGCATAAGTGAAGAATATTAGAATTAATTATTAGATGAACTTACGGGTTATTGACGGATGTATATACTATTTTTGTAGTTAATTGGTTGCATATTGGATAGTGAAAGATAGTGGTTGACTATGTGAAGGCTACACTCACGAGGGTTGAATTATTTAAAACTTGTGGTACTGCCATTAGCTAAAAAGCACCAAAGGTATGTAAAGCTAAAACTTCCTTCGCCGTTAAGGCACAACCTTTAGTCATTTATTTCTTCAAAAAAAAATTAACATAGTCTACTCTATATATGTGAATAGAGACTTCATTTTTATACATATCAAAAACATATTACATGCCTATCATGACCGAAATACCTACACGCTCTTTCCATTCAAAATTTCTTCTCTTAGCACTTCGTACATCTCTTTGTTGAAGTTACCATATTCATATTACTCCTTCGAATCGAGTTCTCACAATGTTTCGCATGATCGTAAATGTATTTTACTTGAAACTACCGGAAGTCATATGGTATATATGTAATGTGTTATAAATTAGGATAATTGGACATATATAGTTACACTAGCATACTTGATAACATAGCGGCATATATATGAGATAAAATAAAGATCTAGCACTTGAATAGCTTGATATTATTTAAGGAAATTAGTTGTTGAATCGAGATTACTACATGAGTAGTTAAATGATCCTTATCCTAATCTACTCGCTATAAGCCTTGAAGGTATCACTTGATAAGTTACTCTCTGTGATGGGTGGGGGTATTCATAGGTTTTACTTGACACACTCACGCGACGCTATTTTGTACACAAGATTGAGACCATACCCTTATAGTGAGCCCGAATATTGTGGCGTACACGCCCTTGTGGCATTATTTGTATTTGGAGTCAGCTGAAATGTCATATACTAGTTTCCCCTGAATTGAGCTAATACATGGCATATGTGGCTTGCGGGCAGACCCTTATAGTGATCCCTCAAAGGGCATACCTCGTATAAGACCGCGATTATAGTTATATGTATAAAATCATAGCAATAAGTACTTGAGCAACATATGCCTTACACTGACCTGGATCGCCTTCGGTAGGCCATCACTTGATCATTTGTACTTGATACAGGCATAGGATATCACCTAGGCAATTTTCTAAGTGGCTTATAATAAAGAGAAGCTTTCGGACATATACGTAAGCTAATATGGTTATTTATATAATTCATACTAGAGTTCTAATAAACTTTGTCCCTAGTTGCTCGTCTCTAATACTTGAAGTATGATATGCCAATAAGACTAGCACAAAGGTCATCGTTTTATATTGTATATTTGTTACTTGTATGCTCATAGGTCGTTCATCTTGATATCTGATTCACATGAGCATGCAATCTTGTTTACTTGTTATTCTGTCTGCTCTACATACCAGTACATGTTTCATATGTACTGACGTCCCTACATTTGGGGGCGCTGCATTTTTGTAAATGCAGGGTCAAGTATACAGGTTATCAGACTCCCATGTTAGGTACCCACTACCTATTCAACAAAGCAGTTGGTGAGCTCCCTTCTTATTTGGAGCAAATAGATGTCTAGCACTCTTTATTTGTACTTATAGTTATAATTTGAATATGCCGAGGACCTGGCTCGACCATCTGCTATTGTATTGTTACAGATTCTATTAGAGGCTTCGGAGACAATATAAAATTATTATGTGTAGTTATAGTTCCAGTTATCTATTGCAGTTGTGAAGCTTGGACGATATTGTTATGTATATTCTTTTAATATCGTCTCACGAGTAGTAATTCTTCCACTTTGTACAGGTCAATGGTATAACATATGCTCTTAAGGTTCTTGTCTGCCTCGTCCAGGCTTGGGGCATGACAATTTCCACCCGAGAGAAAGTATAAACTAGGGTATTATGAGATGAGTAGTGAGATGATCCCAAGGCCAAAGATATATGGATTCATGAGTTTAGAAGCCAGAGAGTGCAGGTAGTAAGTGATCGAAAATGTAGCTAGAGTCTTGTACCCACTAAGTAAGTGAATGGAGGTGGTATACCCATATGGTGTGGGTTTTAGTGTAGCAAGATTAGCAATTTTATGAAATTGGTAGAAGTGGAGTGGTTAGTTAAGATGTTCTTTTTAATTACTTGAAATAGGGAGGGAGCTTATAGTGTCTTATTATGGTAGTAGTGTAGACCAATTATAGGTTGTGGATGTAATGATAGAGTGATTATGAGTTTGTAAGTTTGGGCTTCAATTTGGGAAATTCGGAGAGGGAGACTTCGTGATGTTTATAGAACTTTGAAGATAGTTTAAATGTATGCGTGGGTAAGTAGATGTAATGTAAGAAAGAATAGCGTACTAATGGACCATAATGAGTTATATTGTAAGATTAAGATCGACTATCCTTATCATATTATTTTAGTAGACCCAGAATTTTTTGAATTTTATCTAGTAGTTGTGAGCCAATATAGTAGGTGGAAAGATGTGTTATGAATGTTAAGGTGCAGTGGTTATGTTGTGAGGGGATTGTGCTTGTAAGCCATAGTTATGTTGAGGAAGGAGTTAATATCGACCACTTTGTCAAAGTTTTTGTCACGCCCCGAAGCTACCCCCTGGACGCAACACGGTGCTTAGTGTCACAAGTGACCCCAAGCTAATCCATGGCATGTCATATCTATGCAAAATCAACTTAGAGATATGTACTGTGCGGAAGCTAAAACAATTTAATATCTGAAAACAAGAAGAGAGCCCAACAAATCTGAAATGGGTATAATATAAAAAAATAGTTTAGTGCTGACTGAAAACAATACTAACAACTGTTGAGTCTAGTCTATGTCTGAAAGCCAACTAACTGAATAGAAGTTGCTGGGACATGCCCCCAGCTAACTCTATAAATCTAAAACTGAAGGTAAATACTGAAATGAAGCATGTTTATTGTCCTCGAACTAATGAGGACTCATTACTGAACTGTTGTGTACGAACTGGGGAACCAAACTAGGCACGATCTGGATGCTGAGTGCCTCAACCTACATCATAAAATGATGTAGCACAAAAGTATGCGTCAGTACTTTAAATGTACTGAGCATGCAGGATATATATGCAAAGCTGGGCAATATAGTATTGAACATGAAGATAGATATACTGCAACATAACTGAAAACTAAACTGAATGCAATGACCAAGTATAAATCATGAAATAGCATGCTGAACTGAATACTGAACATAAATACTGGATACAAGGTCAATGCACATAAATCTGACTGTGGGAGACACTACTAACCGACATACCCCAAGTTGAGCTAACTATGGGGCCAACATGTGACCCTGGATGGGAGGGTGTTCATACCATGCCAAGGGTACGAACAAGTCTGACGTGGATCCACTACTGATGTCCACAAGGGACAAGGAGGTGCAGCCTAGTCTAACAGCTGACTTCTTTAAACCTATGGTGTCATTGTAGTTCTAGGACTTGGGGACTGCTTCTAAAGGTCTTGGCCTAAACTGACAGCTAAGCCTTCATCCCCTCGTCTACTCGGTACTAAGTCTATTCCCACTGAATGTAAGCAATAATATACTGAAATAAATGATAGCTCAAAATACTGATGAAAGACTGAGAATGCAACCTACATAAGCTGAAGGATGTGGCATTCAATTTTTGAAACATATACTTATAACTGATCTGTCTAGCAAACAAAATTCATGGGAATACTGGAATTCCTACAAGCTAGAATTTATGGGCATTATTCATGAAACTATATTAATTCTCCAAGAGATATGTAATCAACACCATAAAGTTGTAAGAAGTGGATTATATAATAATTCCCTAAGATTTAGGAACCCTAGGTCTGAAGTATTCATGGAGGAAACTGAAGATGACTGAAATCTAGGGACCTAATGGGTGCAAGGAACCCACTAGTGAAATCCCACATACCTGGTGAAGAAATCCACGGAGAAATCCTTGGATTTTTTGGGCTGAACTTGGTGAAGGCCTCTGCTTGTTCTTGAGAGAAACTATGCCTCTCTTTGATTCCTCTCTGTCTAAGTCTGATGATTTTTAGGAGAATGAGGGTTTTAGTTAGTTTTAGACTACTTAATTAGGCTTAGACGACATAAAATGACATAGCTTAGGCCTTAAAAGGGAAAGGAAATGTCCGGAATACCCATGGGAAAGTTAAAAGAATTTCTGCAGAAAATGCAACTCAGGGATCACGGCTTGGTTGACGGGCCGTACTCCTGGATAATGGACCGTCAACCTGAGTCGTGGTTCTGCCTAACAATGTTAGGGGTCTCTGGTCTCAGGAACTATGACTGAACAGGATGGACCGTGTTGCTGAACGATGGTTCGTCATGTGACTCGTGGTTCTTGGGACTTGACTTTGCCTGGGGATTTCCATGACTCAAAGGACGGACCGTTCTTCTGAAGTATAGACCGTCATTTGACTCATGGTTTCTAAATCTAGAACTGAGAGGCTACTGGACTTGGCATTATGGTTTGAGATGATGGACCGTGGTTCCAAACTACGATCCGTAGTCCCTGGAACATGTACTGAGAAGCTACATGAACTTGAACTACGAGTTGAGAAGACAGACCCTGGTTCTGGACTATGGTCTATTCTCCTAACTGTGGTCCTTGGGGTAGAATTACTGGGATACTGAATCTTGAACTACGATTCAAGATGACGGGCCGTAGTTCCAAACTACGGTCCACACTTTGAATCGTGGTTCCTGGAAACTTGAATTTTTCTGTAAATTTTTAGTTTCTATTGGTTTTCTGAGCTTAGTCTGGGCTTGGAAGTTCTGGGGTGTTACAGTTTTGGTGGATTAGTATTTCTTGATTTATTTATTTTTTCTCCAGGAAGTTGTAAGCCCGAATAGCATGCTAAGTTGTGATGTTACTTTTATAAGGCTGATATAGTAGGCTTGACATGGTGCGTGAGAGAGCTAAGGTTGATAATTTAGGGATGATTGGAATGTGTAAGCATGATATATACATGAGAACTAGTGTTGAAACAGTGAAATTATGGCTAAGTCATTAGATGAATAAGAGCCTTAAGTTTATAAAAATAAGTGGTACCCGAGGTAATATGTTGTTAGATGGGGTTTTAAGTTGTTAAGTGCTAGGTGTTCCTAATTAGTGTTCTTGAGTTGCTTTAGATAGAAGAGGCTAAGTAGTTAGTATTTGGCGTCCATTGCAATGGAATTGAGGGAATAGTGGATCTAAAGGGACGTTGTAGAGCCTCTTGGTATAATTTTAAAATTCATCAAATTGGGTGGTTATGAGATTAGATAAATGCTCGTAGACTAAGGAGTAAAGGATAGATTTTTAAGTATGAGAGAACGTGGATGTGTGCGTCCAAGAGAGCTAAGCTTTGATATTTTGACTATAGCGGTTGGAGTAAGTTAAGAGTAGTGTCTCTAAAATGAATGGCCTAGAAAGGAGTTAATATCTTTAAAATATAATATCAGGGTAAGATTAGCATTCATGTGTCTAGTGATACCTCGTAGTTCCGAGTGTTGTACCTATAGATCTTTTTACAGAATAGGTCCACAGGCCTAAGATGGTGACCTTTGAGCTAAGGGGGAGATAACGAAATATTGAGCCAAGACAGATCTCAAGTTTTAGGTAGTAGTGAGTTCCACAAAAGGGTTATGTTATATTCCAGAGTGACCCATTCTTATTCTAGCATATTCCTTATACTTCAACTTATGAGGACACATTACCCATGTCTTTTGCCTTTGAATCATGCCTATGTCTGAGGGTCAAATTTTTTATGTAGTCTCTTGTCAATGCTCTGTCATTTGAAATAGAAGCGATAACACCTCTTAGCTGTATAAATCTTTCTCTAAGGTTCTAGGGATCCAAGGTCTATTTTACAATGCTCATGATCCATGAACCCATATCTCACGTTATGCTTAGTCCTATAAATTCAAGCTTTATAATACATCCAGTATGGCTATTGAAATCATGCTAAATCATGTACATACTCATATCAGACTTCTTGAAAGATTTATGCTTACAATATCCTTTCTCTATGCCCTATATACGTCCATCCTTGATAGTTATGGATGGTTATGATATGTTTATGCTCAGAACAACCCTCTCACATATGGTATGTTTAGAATATGAAGTATCCATGCCTATCGCACCAGACTCCTCAGATTTCATGTTGAGCAACAAGGTCACGCGGAGTATGAGTCTATATTGAACAACATCCACGTATCCCCAATGCTCATGCTCTTGTTAAAGGTGTTCGGTTCATATTCCCTCTTTATGGTCAAGAGTTAGACCTCTATTTGCATGTAATGCAGTTCATGCTCTCAATATATTTCTTCAGTAATATTTAGCTTATGTTTGGGCAACTTTCAATAAAGGAAGCTAAGTAGTGATCTAGATGGGAGGTAGTGTATGTTCCTTTTCTAGTGGTAGTTATGGTGTGATTGTGTCACCTAAGTTGTTAAGTGTGGATGAGGTGAATGATGAGGATTAATTATGTAAAATAATTATATGGGGATATATGATGTGTCTCCTTGTAGAAGTTTGAGAATTGTTGATTGGGGAGATGCTTGAGAAAATTCTTTGACAGTTTAGCTACATATAAGCCGGGAAGAGAATATAGTAATAGGCTTGAATGTGATGTTGGATACTTGTGGGAAATTGCTTCTTGTGGCAAGTGACTTCTTGTTAAAAGCTTGAGCTTGATTGATATAGGTGATAAGGAGAAGTAGTATTCTTAGGGGATAAATCTAGATGTAAAAAGAGCCTTTGACGAGTTTAGAATAAACCTAAAGGGTGATCACGTTTAGAGAAGAAGGTTCCTATAGGGGTATGGAGTATAAAATCTCGAAATTTAGACTAGTAGGATCACATTAGAAGTAGCACTTTATTCCTTCAAGTTAGTCTTGAACGGGGTGAGAACAAGATGTTAGATGCAGAGTTTAGTAGCTATACGCGCTAATGTGAGAATTTTAAGTCGAAAGTGGTGATGTGTAGTATTCAAAGAAGTTTATATAGTTGAAAGGTGTTGCTAAAAGGTGGGGATACTTATATTCATACGTCTAGCAAAACCTTATTTCATGCCATGTATCAATCTCAATTCATGCTTATAATTTCCAAAATTTCATGTCGTACATTACTATGATCATGTTTCATAAAACTTATGCCCTAGATCATGTCTATGCCAAGTCTTATATATCTCACGGTTCCTACTCACATGATTTACTTGATGTTATCATAAAACGTATCTTGATGTCTTTCTATCCTTGTTTTATGAGGGAATTCTTAATGTGAAGTTATAAACCTTACTTCCTTACTTGTATGGCTTTAATAAGTCCCTACCCATCATTCGAGGATGAATGATCCCAAGGAGGAGATATTGTAACACCCCAAACTTTTGAGCTAAGATTCCAATCATTTTTCGTGTGTAATTAGACCTGAACCCAAAAGATTATATTGTACCTAGATGTTATGGTCTAGTACTTTGTGTGGAAAATAGTGTTGGAGGTGAATTAAGGTCCTAAGAAACCTTTATCACAAAGCTAAGATGAAAGTTCTCTACCGATTAACTTTTTGTATAAGCTCATTCAAGGGCCAACTTCAAATGATCATTCCTCCCATTATATGAAAATTTACATGGACCATCACCAACCAAATTTAATTTTTTTAAGTCTTCTTTCCAACGCCACCAACCACTCATCAATCCGAGTTCGGAGTAAAAAGTTATGGGCGTTTTATCAGGCAACTATCAGTCTAGCGCGATGATGGCATCCCACACCAGACATGAAACTTCAGAGAGATGAAATTGTCTCCCTTATGGCGCCCCGTGCCAGGACTGCTTCCTGGCAAAAAAGTTGCATTTCATTTCCTTTACACGTTCTTAAAAGGGTGTTTTCGTCCTTTCCATAATCCCTAACCCCAACCCACAACTTTTAACCTTTCTTATAGCCTAATACGCTCAGATTTCACAATTATCAACATAATTTCTCTCATCTCCTCCCCAAAGTTCCAAGAAACAAGAACACCTAGGGTTCAAGGTTCCTATGGTGAAACTCAAGTTTTTCGTAGGTTTTCTCCATCAAAAAGGAATGTTGAAAAATCCTCTTTAAACTAAGTCTACTAGTAAATGATTTTCTAACTATGATAGTGATTTTGTACAAGTTTGAATGTGGATTTTGTTGAATGATTTTCGGAAGAAGAACTTACTTGTTACGAACTCTTTTTACGAAATTATTTCTTTGTTATGGAATATACTTGAGAATGGAAGATTATTGTTTGAAATATGAAACCCTACTTATTTGAAAAGCTATGTTGGGGAAGATTTAAAGTTTTGCAGTCATGATCCTTGTGAAATTTGTACTACTACTTAAAGCTTGGTTTTCGATAAAAGATGAAAGGATTTCTACATCCCTTAATTTTGAAAGTATTATTTATTCATTTATGAAATTGTCAACATTTGAGGGATATGTTAAATGTGTTTAAATCCTTTAAAAATAATAATGGGACAAATGATGTATGAACGATGATGGAATAATATGATATGTACGACTTGCAAGTCTTGGTATGACAATACCAACCTATGAATGCCTTATAAATGATAAGAGTCCCTAATGAATGTTTTGCTTAAATATTTTTGAAACGCTAAAAGATGGGTTTAATAGAATTAAATAGTTAACCAAGAAGGTATGAGTCAAACGGGGCTCATTACCCGAAACTGTGTTTTGTCTATGCGGGAATGATGTTGTCCTGAAACATGGATAATCACTATATGCTTTACTCATTCGGCTGTATAAAGTATGTAATGTGATTAAGATCTAATGCTTCGATCCTTGTGGCAAACTTAGATTGGGGGCTCCACCGATCGAGCCATGATCGTACCTACATAGCCCGTGGTGAAAAATAATGTCGGTGATACCATCTAGTTCAGAAGTATTGTTAATATTTGGTTTTCATGAAATGTTTTGAATACGTGCCCCGTGTGTTGTTTTCTATTATGATTTATGTCACGTTTCTTATGACTTGCTTTATAAACTGTTATGTCCCTTTTCCTGGGTTGCATGCCATTACTCATCGTACTGACCATCCTCGAATGCTACATCATTTCATTATGTAGGTTCCAAGACACTTTCTCATGGTACTGTGCAGCATTAGGATTGTTCGGGACAACGTCAGTAAGTGGTGAGCCCTCCATCTTTTGGAAGGCGATTTACATCTTTATTTTGACTCTGATTTTCAGTTATTGTATTGTTGGGGTCAGGTCCCGGCATTGATATTTCATTCTTATGTTAGAGGCTTTGTGGACCTATGTAGGTGTTTTTTGAATATTTTATTTCCAACACTTGGTAAACTTTTAAATTATGTTTTTAAATAATTTTCTCAAATGGGTCTTTCTTCCGCAAATATTTTATTGAATATGCTCAGGATGTATGCTAAGGGGTCTTTTTGGGCCTTCACTGGTATGGGTTGCCCGTTACGTTTGGGGCCTAATCTCGGGTCATGACAATTAGTAATCTCATTGGTGTAGGCTTAGGAGTACCCAAGACAAACTTTCTGAAAATCACAAGAGGCGTTAAGTTGATACTCGCCCTGAGGTCACACAAGGACTTTCTAAACACGAACACCCTAATGGTACAAGGGATGTGAAAGCTCTCGGATCCTCCCATTTAGGAGCCATATTGCTCGTCATGACACACAAGAACTATGGTACACTTCAATTGTCCCCACATCAATCGCCCATTTCTTCTTTAGCAACTCCTTCATAAACTTTGCATAACCCGACATTTGTATAAAAGCGTCAATCAAAGGAATATTGATAGAGATTTTCTGAACACATCTACAAACTTCTTGAATTGATTATCTTTATTTTTCTTCATTAACTCTGAGGATACGGAGGAGGATTTTTAGGCAACGACCTTGGAACACTTGGAGCTTCCTCCTCAATCTCAATAGCAATTTAAGGCAACTCCGCTTCATCCTTCTCCTCATATGGGTTATCATCATTAACAATCACATTGGGTGCACTAAGCTTCACCCCAATATCCAGACTCTCATCACTCTTTTTCTCAATTATGACTTCCTCTTCTATCTTGTCATCTCCCTCCCTCATGACTTTTATTGTTGGTTTCCTCACACCACTAAGCATTCTCCCACTTCGAGTTATAATTGCTATCACATGACCATCATTTTTTGAATTCACAAATGCGTAACTTGGAAGAGTACCTTTCAAATATGATTCATTTGAGAAGAAAAATGGTTCATTTGAGACTCTAAGTGCTTGATAGACACCGAATGGGAACTCAACGTTTGATAAAGAGTGGATACCTCACTTTTTAAATCTTTCACCCTTCTATCTGTTGATTCAACTATTTTCAATACTTGATACAACATGTCCTCAATCTTAGAGTGTCCGGGGTTACTCACTGTTGATTGGTAGGGAGACACATCAGCTTTTAATGGAAGCACATAAGGATTGGCACTATGGTGATTGTAACGATCACCATCTCTCTCACGTTCTTACCATGGACTATCATGGTCTCTACCCTGCTCCCTATCTCTCCATTGATTTCCCTTGTCTCGGTTCCAAACTTGATTTTCATCTCTCAGATGCCAAGGACCTTAGTTGGTACCTTGATATCTGGGTTGAGAACCCATTGCTAGAAAACAAAGTTACTCATCTCCTAATGTATGAGAACTAACTCCATCATGATCATTTGACCCATAACCGCCTGCCATCATATGTTTGCCCAATAAATCAATTTGCATCATTATTTTGGACATTGTTTCATCTCTTTCCTCCTCCTTTATCCTAATCTCACTCATCATAATAGATGAAGTAACACCCGTTGAGACATCAACTTCTCTAGTATGCCACGTCCTATTGGTTTTTGTCATCCGATCTAAGAGGGCTACAGCAAGACCATAGTTTTGGTCCATAAGTTTCCCCTTTGTGATGTTATTCTTCATTGATTTGTTCATAGAGTGTATAGCTCTATAGAAGATTTGAAGTAGAAAATTATCCGGGAACCCATGGTTTGGACATAATAGAAGCTTTTTCTTGAACCTTATCCATGCTTCATGCAATGGCTCATCCAGTAGTTGTCGGAAATTGGTGATATCATCCCTTAGTTGCATCATCCGAGAAGGTGGGAAAAATCTCACCAAGAAGGCTTCCACAAGTACATTCCATGTTATAATAGGGAGCTCCTCAAGCTGTGATGTCACTTACCCCATAAGGGAGAAAGGGAATAATCATATTCAGATCGACCCTTGGGATATATTGTTAATATTGAAAGGCTGGCATATTTCAAAATAGTTCTGGATATGCCGGTTGGCGTCTTCATGAGCCAGCCCTCCAAAGAGTCCCAGTCTCTTCATTTGTATCAAATAAAGCATAGTACTTGTCACATGGAACACGGTATTTCCAACGATTGGAGTAGGCGGATTGCACCTACAGTACTATGGGACATGAGTTCATTGTCTGCATCCATATATTCACCAACACTCTCTTGGTCGCCCCCTTGACTCATGGGCACACTATTTGCAAAAACACAAATAACAAAAAAGCAAAAGAGAACAAACACTCAACAAGTGAACTAAACTACAATCAAATAAAAAATCAAGAATCATTCCTAGGCAACGACGCCATTTTTTATGACATTCAAAAGCACTCTCCCATAGGAGGTGGTAACGATTGTTGTACAAAACAATAAATAAACTCAATGGATGTCAGGGTCGTATCCATGGAGAATGGAGTAATGATTCGCCAATAAATTATCAAATAACAATCACTAAAGCGAGTAATTATTCAAGAAAAAAGTAAAAGTTGGGGGAAAAAGGATTGGGAGTTAATAATATCACAATTTCAATACAAAAACAATTGTAAACACAATTTGATGATCAAGAGAAGGAAGACCAGGGGTATACTTCCAATGGGGTTCTTCAATGGGTTAGGGAATTGATTAATCATGCAAACTTTCAATTATAGGTATGGGTATCTTGGTTCTAGCTATATTTGGTAGTCTTTTAACCCTTCAAATATATGTACCATGGTCTTTGCTCAAGCACTATAGCTTTACTATAAAATAACCAATTAACACTTGCGTAAATCACACTATTTCTAGTTTAGATTCTTAGATGAGAATTTCTTTTGATCAAGCTATTTCTAACCTTAATCTATGGTGGAAATCCCAAATCCACATTATTGAATTCTTACCTAATTTATGAAATCCTCTTTCAAGCAAGAACTAAACTAAAAAACTCAATCAATATTTGCAACCATCAATTTTATAATTAAACCTTGAAGAATTCAGTAGACCCATACTAAATAATCAATTATAAGCACAATTAATTAATACCCATACCCAAATTCAAACACCCATCATGCACATACCCCTAGAAAAGGATTTAGCAACTCATATTAAGGGAACAAGAGGATATACCAAATGGGTTACCCAAAATTCCATTCATATTAAAAGCTAAGCTCAAAATCCTTACAAATGGTGTTTTCAATTGGGGAAAAAGAAGAGAGAACAGTGTACTCTAAATATATTCCTTGGGGAAAGTAAAAACTGAATTTTTTTCTCAGGTATACACCCTAAAATGGGTTTTAAAACCTTCCCAAAATGTCACATGACTTTGGACAAAAATGCCCTTTGGGGCTGGTGTGATTGATGTGCGATCGCACACTACATTATGTGGCTCGCATGTCTCTTTTTCTCTAGGAAGAAAGTTCAACCTCTTGTGTAACTCAATTCAAAGTGTGGTGCAGCTGCATCTTGCAATGTGCGGCTCGCACCCTCTTTTCCGATCACCTTCACACTTTTACTTCTTTTTGGATATTTGGGTTCAATTCTTTTGCTTTCTTCTCTATATCAAGAGTACCTGCATTTATGTCAATAAAGGCAATAAGTAACTCTAATTCTCATCAAAATATGGAAATAATTCATGAATAAAGGCTCAATAAGTTGGTAGATTACCCACTTATCAGTGGGAAGAAATAAGACCCATAGCATGTGTCTACTCTCTTTTTACCTTGTTTTGTATTATTACATTACTTATTATGATGAGTGGGCTGAGAACTGTGGTGAGACTAGAAATATAGACTCTATGAGCAGAGATTAATGAATATAGTGATAAGCGAGATAGTTGTTGAGTGTGATTACTCATTTTACCTCTTGTGATACTATTCTATGACTTGTGAACTTGAATTGGTTTTTATTGAAATGACTTGAAAGATTACCTGTTGGTTTTATATGATAACTATTGGAGTCCTGTCACTTGCGGTCATTCCTGCATTTTCGCTTTCTTTGTACTATTAGAGCATTCCTGTAGCGACCCCAAGTCATTTATGGCTTGATGGGACTGGTGATTCAGTGCCTTGGCTGTTTGTTTGGTCTTTATGGTCTTTTTACTATTTTAGAGCCTAAACTTATGAAATCATTGACTTTAGTCAATATTCTTAGATAACGTGCTCATAGTTAAATTCTGACAGTTTTGTTAGCTCTGAAACATGAATTTTGGTCTGGTTGAACCTTTAGTCGAGGCCTGGGAACTTCTGGTATGATTATATCTCACATTTTGAGATTTTAAGCCAATTGGAATTAGAAGTTTGACTTTGGTCAACTTTCGATGATTGTCAAATTTAAAATCTGATGGTTCCATCAGCTTTGGAATGTCAAGTTTAGGTTAGGTAGGTGGTTGGTTCAGGTCCCAAGTAAGTCGGGCTCATCTTGAGTGTTTGGTTGGATTTATCTAGTGTTGACTTGGGTCAACATTCCTCCAAAACAACCTCGTTGGAAGTTTCATCAATTCTATTGAGCCTGAAATATCATTTTCACTCTTGTAGCATGTTTGGTTTGTGAGTGTCAGGTTTCGATTGTGCTCGGAACATCCCGTAGAAGTTTTCATTTTGCTAATTTTCTACAGCAGGCACTTGTTCAGCACCAAGGCAATACGATCGCGCTAGCCTGCTGCTCTTCTTCAGCACCGATGGAGCCATGACAACACCGATTGCGCTAGGCAGTATGCTGACCTATAGTGCCAATAGCTCCTCTTTGGAAAGATAGCGCCTATGCGCTCCCAGTCCCTTCAGCACCAAAGATGTCAGGCGCTGGCCCATGGCGCTAGCCTGCGGCCTGCAATATAAAATCCCTTCTCCTCAAAATTTCAGTCCATTTCTCTCATTTCCTCTCACTCCAAAACTGATTTCCCTCTACTAAAACTTGCTCCAAGTCAATTCCCAGCCATGGGACTTCATCAAATTGAGGATTTCATCTTTTCCCTCTTCGTTTGGTAAGTGGTCTCCTTGAATTTCTTCTTCCCCATGGCAAAAACCTCCATTTTTGTACTTTTCTTAGCTTGGGGTTCTTGTTTGGTTTGTAGTGCTCAATTGGGGCTGCTGGTTCATGGTTGTGCATAGTTCTTCTCGTATACTTGCTCCCTCTCCTCGTGGTAGGTAAACTCTCCCTTTTATTCCGGTATTTTCCTCTTTAATTCCCTCCTTGGTTCTTTAATTTGGTGGGTTGTTTCGAGCCCTTGTTGTTGGCTAAATCTGCTCAATGTTGGAGCATGCACACATGGGGGTGTTGGGATCATCATGCATTTTTTTTATTTTTAACTTCAGGTTGTGCGACCCACGGGCCCACTTTTGACCCAGATTTTGACCTGGCTATACTTTTAGAAATATAGGTATCATTACTCTTATTTTAACACGTAGATTACCTTCTTGATAGTGTGATTGCTTTTTGGGACTCCTTGGAGCAGTTTAGGCTTATGCAACATTATTTCAGCAACTTGTCATCGGACGACAAGTAGGTTACGGTCTTCTTTATATTAGACTTTGCGTATATAGGCTATAATTGTACTAATTAGCATCTTTGGGTTGGGTTTTATTAGCTTGACACTCATACCTGGCCCACTTTATTTCTGTCCATCTTATTTCACTCATATTATTGTAGTATTCATTTTAGTTGATAGTATCACCCTTATGGCTCTGTGTGGCCTTGTTTATGCCTCTGAACCATAGATGGTGGGTTATGTGGGAATGTTCGCGAGTCTCGTACATTGGTATGTCAATTGTAGAGCTGGTTATCTATGTTGTAGAGAGATTGGAGCCTGTGCAGGGCTGATAGGTTGATTTTGAGCCGTTGGGCTGTTGATTGTGTTTGAGCATGCCATTAGCATTCATATAAGGAGATTTTCTGTATGTTTTACTACTATTTTCACTACGGGCCTACTATAAATGGTTTTCTAAACCTTGCATGGCTCAGAGGGCCTATTTTCTATAAAAATGGTTATAAAGAGTTTGAAACTGATTTTTATGGATTTTCTTGGGGTAAGAAAGACAAAATGATGATTTTATCACCATTTTTCATACTTATACTAGACTCGGCTGAGCCATAGTGCTAGACTTGTTTTACTACTAATTTAGGATGATACTAGACTCGATCGAGCTGAGTGACAGACTTGTTTTACTATTATTTTTAGACCCAGATATGCCTTGGGAACTCTTTGAGGGTATTTTGAGACTTGATTAGTGATTAAGACCCGGATAGACCCCGGGAACTCATTTTGAGATTTCAAATATTGGTTTAGACTCGGATACACTCTGGCAGTTATATTGGATATTCTGAGATTTTATATGTGGTTGAGGACCTCCATGGACCTTGTTGATCAAGACCAGGGGCTACGTGCTGAGTGTGCTAGAGGAGGGGTATATGGTGTAGTTAAGGTATACGGGTGCGTCCTTCCAAGGATTCTACCTGTTGGGCATATCGAAGCTGGAATAGGTACATATGGTACTACGGTTACACCTGGTTTTCACACGATTGCACTATATCATTTATTTGTATACGATTCCACCCTTGTTTCCTGTTTGTTGAGTGTATGCTCTGGTAGTATGGGATGTTAGAGGTTTTGTTTTCACTTGTATGTGTTCCTAGAGTGTATGGGCGCCCGTTGAGACTATAGTAGATTTATTATTATTATCCTATTGTAGTACTGGGTCTTGTTAGGGTTACATTTGGATTCTTATTCGATTATTCATATTTGAGGGTTGTGTATTTAGCATGAATTGATTAGTAGTATTGTTTCAAGCATGATTATATTATTTGCTTTCCTTCCCTCCCTTTTTACTTGAGGTTACCGGTATACCGCCTATTTCTTAAACTCTCTTTATATATATTATTGTTGCAAGGACCCCAGGTGCATTCTCGTTTCCTTCACCTGTGTTCTGTGTTATATATATATATATATATATATATATATGTATATATATATCTTTTTTGGCTAGCATAGTTTGATTGTATTCTCTAGTTTTCTATCTGTGCTAGTTTCTGTGTACTATTATCTGTTTGCTTCTGTGACTATCTTCTTTCATTCTTCTATTTACTGCTTTTATATGTTATATTTGTTCAGTTGTCGTATGATGCCTACTGGGTACCTGTTGCTTTGCAATTGGTGCTCATACTACACTCTGCATCTTCCTAGTGCAGATCCTAGTATGGCCTATTGTTGTTGACTTGTGGAGACTTGTGCGGAGTGATTTTGGATCATCCAAGACTGAGGGTGAGCTCCTGGCAACCGGATCTTAGCTTTTATGATCTCGTCTTTTGTATTATGTACTTCTTTGTTATTTAGATACAATTGTATATATTCTTTTGGACCCTTGTACTCTGTTTATGTAGTAGCGGCTCTTATACTATGATACCAGGTCATGGGATGGTTTAGTTTTCCTATATATATATATATATTAGTTGTCGTATATCTTACTTTCTCTCTTGCTTCTGCTTAAATATTACTTCTTCTGAGTGTTTGTCAAATAGTAGCCCATTACTGACCATTACAGGCTATGAGAATTGGTATGCCTATAAGAGGGTTGTAGGTTCAATCATAACCTGAGAAATTGGGTTGTGATAGCTTGGTATCAGAGCCTAGGTTCACCAGTGTCATCGGTATAGGAGCCAATATCTAGTAGAGTCCTGCGGATTGGGGCGGAGACGTTTGTATACAATCTTTAAGATGCTATAGTGGCATGTTAGGAAACATGGATCTTTTCTTGCTTCTATATCATGCATCTTATCATAGATAGTTCCTGGAAATCTCATTTGTTTTGGTTCACTCTTTCGCAGATAGCTCGTATGAGATCTTTGACAGCGGGAGAGGGAGATCCTTTAACTCCAGCACCCTCGACTCCAGCTAGGGGCCGGGGTAGTCATAGAGGTAGAGGTTGGGGACGTGCCCGAGTAGTGGCACCCTCTAGAGCTTCAAAGGTTAAGGTTGAGCCTGAGTTAGTCCCAGGGCAGTAGCCTGTGGACCAAGGGATAGCACAAGTTCCACCAGGGCTGGCACGAGCATCCGTATCTGTAGCAGCCCCAACTACTTTGTCAGATATATGAGGTTTACATCTTCAGCTATTAGGTATGATAGAGGGTCAGCCTTCAGATGTGATACAGACATCTGATCAGGGGGCATCCATGGGTGTTTGGAGTTTAGGAGCGCAGCCTGCTACTGCAGCTCCCCATGCTGAGATTCTTTCGGTACCTTTTATTGCTCAGCCTCTTGTTCGTCGCCCAGTTATGACAGAGACAGAGCAGAAGGCTTTGGGTAGATTTTTTAGATTGGCACCACCGAGGTTTTCCTACTCATGCTCACGATCTGAATGACTTTGTTTCTACTTGTGAGAAGATGCTACATCATCTGTGGTTATTGGAGAATTATGAGGTAGGTTATACTGTTTATCAGCTATAGGGCCCAACTAACTATGGTGGAGGGACCATGTAGCTTGCAGACCATCTACATCTCCTCAGTTGACTTAGAGAGAGTTTTATGAGGCCTTTATGGCCAAGTTCTTACCTCAGAGTGATCGTGAGCATCACAAAGAGCAGTTCACCAGGCTAATGCGGGGATCTATGTTTGTGTCTGAGTATGAGACTCATTTTCACCAGTTGGCTCCATTTGGGGATATGATCATTCCTACCAAGCAGACAGAGTTCGCCAGTTTGTTTGGGGGTTGTGGACAGAGCTTAGACAGACATTTGAGGCACTAGTTTTCAGTGGGCGATCCTTCTAGGCTATCGCATACCACATTCGTACTATGGAGGATTAGCACCATCATGATCCAGGGGCTAGAGATTAGAGGCCACGACATCAGGGCAACTATAGTGGTTCCCGCTTCAATGGTAGAGGTTCAGGACTGTGTGGCCAAGGGTATCAGCCACATCATCATCAAGGTGAAACTAGCTGGTCGGTTCAGGCATCGCTTGAGCCCTCAGGTAGGTCACAATTTGAGCAGGGTTAGAGTAGTCAACAAGGTTACAGTGGTCAGTGTGTGAGGGGTACAGCTTCTGGGGCATCTGGCCATGGCGACCACACCAGTTCAGCTAGTTCATCCCGAAAGGGTAGGTTGTCAGGGCCTTGCTATGAGTGCAGTGTCATCAGTCACTATGCTAGAGAGTGCCTCCAGTAGGGTATAGTTCAGCTAGCCGCTCAGCTGACTCAGCCTATCAGAGCAGTGCAGCCACCGACTAGAGGAGGTGGTATTCAGGGTAAAGGTGATGCCTAGTATGGCAGGATAGGTGGTATGGATGGCTATCAGTCTGGTGAAGGTCGACGTCAGTTTTATACCGTCCTCGGTAAACCAGAGGTAAAGGCCTCATATGCTATGATCACATGTATGATTTTTGTATGCTGCCAGTCCGCTTTAGCTTTATTTGATCCTGGATCTACATGTTCATATGTTTCTGCTTACTATGTTCCTTGTTTGGGGTTGGCTAGTGAGACATTATTTGTTTCTATCCCAGTAGGCAATTCTTTAGTAGTGGATCAGATTGTGAGATCATGTATGATTGTTATTGATGATTTAGAGACTTGGGGTGACTTGATGATATTAGACACGTTAGATTTTGATGTGATTCTGGGCATGGACTGGTTATCCCCTCATCAAGTGGTTTTGGATTGCTATGCTAAGACCGTTACCATAGCCGTGCCTTGTGTAACCCCAGTTGTATGGCAGAGTTCTGTTAGCCGTGAACTGTCTGGGATCATTTCTTTCCTTCATGCTAGGAAGTTGATTTCTCATGGGTGTTTGACTTATCTAGCATATGTCCGAGATGCTAATGCAGACACTTCTTCTCCTGAGTTGGTGAATGTGGTTAGATATTTCTTAGATGTGTTTCGATCGACCTTCTAGGCATTCCACCTGAGAGAGATATTGACTTTGCTAATGAGTTAGAGTCGGGCACCAAGCCTATTTTAATTACTCTGTATCGTATGGCTCCAGCTGAGTTGAGAGATCTTAAGGATCAACTCCAGGATTTGTTAGCTAAGGGTTTTATTAGGCTGAGTGTGTCGCCTTAGGGTGCTCTAGTTCTATTTGTGAAGAAGAAATATGGGTCGATGCAAATGTGTATTGATTATCGGTAGCTAAATAAGGTGACTGTAATGAATAGGTATTCGATGTCGCACATAGATGACTTATTTGATCAGCTTTAGGGTTCAGCCATATTTTTTAAGATAGATTTGAGGTTAGGCTACCACCAGTTGAGGATTAGGGCAGAGGGCATCCCTAGGACAGCATTCAGGACATGTTATGGCTATTATGAGTTCCTAGTGATGTATTTTGGGATGACTAATGCCCTCGTGGCTTTTATGAACTTGATGCACAGGGTGCTAAGACCGTACTTGGATTCGTTCATGATAGTGTTCATTAATGGCATCTTGATATACTTACTGAATGAGGAGGATTATGAGAAACACTTGAGAATTATACTCCAACATTGACATATTATCGGCTTTATGTGAAGTTCTCAAAGTGTGAGTTTTGGATTGAGTCAGTAGCTTTCGTAGGACACGTGGTGTCTAAGGGTGGAATTAGGGTGGACCTGGGAAAGATTTCAGCAGTTCATGATTGGCTGAGACCTACTACTGCTACTGAGGTTCGCAGCTTTATTAGTTTGGCTGAATATTACAGGAGGTTTGTCAAGGGATTTTCTTCCATTGCAGCACCTTTGACTATGCTGACTAGGAAGGATGTTCCATTTTAGTGTTCGGATCAATGCGAGGACAGTTTTCAGAGGCTTAAGGCCTTATTGACTTCAGCTCCAGTGCTGACTTTGCTAGTTGAGGGTCAGGGCTTCTCAATATATTATGATGCTTCAGCGGTTGGTCTTGGTTGTGTATTGATGCAGCAAGGTCGTATGATAGCCTATGTATCAAGATAGCTGAAGGTTCACGAGCACAACTACCCCACTTATGACTTGGAGTTAGCGACGGTAGTCATCATGCTCAATATTTGGAGGAACTACTTATATGGGGTTCGCTGTGATATCTTTACCAATCACAGTAGTCTTTAGTATATCACGAGTCAGCGAGAGCTGAACTCTAGGTAGTGGAGATGGATTGAGTTACTGAAGGACTATGACTTCACTATTCTATATTATCCGGGCAAGCAAAATGTGGTAGCGGATGCCTTGAGCCGGAAGACAGTGAGTATGAGCATCTTGGCTTCTCTTTCAATTTCGAAGCAGCAGTTGGCCTTGTACATCCAATCCTTGGCTAACCATTTGGTTAGGATTAACTTGTCGGATCCCAGTAGAGTTTTTGCTAGTATTAAGGTTTATTCTAGTTTGGTTGATCACATTTAGAGCCGTCAGTTTGAGGACCAGTGGTTGTGCGACATTTGTGATCAGGTGGTTCAGAGTGAGGCCAGCTAGGCCACTTTGGGTTCTGATGGTGTTCTGAGATTTGATAGTCATCTTTGTATTCCGAGAGTTGGGGATTGTATTCAGTTGATTCTCCATGAGGCACATTGTTCTAGATATTCCATCCATCCTGGCGCAACTAAGATATATAGAGATTTGAGACAGCTTTATTGATGGAGTGGTATGAAGCGGGACATAGCGGAGTTTATATCTTGGTGCTTGAATTGTTAGCAGGTTAAGTTCAAGCATATAAGACCTGGTGGATTAATGCAGAAACTTCCCATTCCTGAGTGGAAGTAGGAAGGGATTACTATGGACTTCATAGTTCGATTGTTGCACAATTATTGAGGGTTTGACTCCATTTAGGTGATTGTAAATAGGCTGACTAAGTTTGTACACTTCCTGCCGATTCATTCTTCCTACGGTGCGGAGAGGTTAGATCAGATTTATCTTTGTGAGATTGCTTGCTTGCATGGTATCCCAGCTTCTATTATTTTAAACCATGATACTCAGTTCATATCTCAATTTTAGAGGATTGCTCAGCGAGAGTTGGGTACAGAGGTTCATCTTAGTACTACATTCCACCCTTATACAAATGGTCTGTCAGAGAGGACTATCCAGGTCCTGGAGGACATGTTACGGGCTTGTATTCTTGATTTTGGAGGTTTGTGGGATCAGTTTGTGCCATTAGCAGAGTTTGCTTATAATAATAGTTATCATTCGAGCATTAGCATGTCACCTTTTGAGGCATTATATAGTAGGCATTGAAGATAGCTAGTGGGTTGGTTTGATGGGTTAGAGTCCAGGCCACTGAGTACAGACTTGCTTTGTGATTCCTTAGACAGAGTCTGGGTGATTCGGGATAGACTTAGGGAAGCCCAGATAGGTAAAAGAGTTATGCAGATCCTAGACTTCGTGCCTTAGAGTTCAATATTAGTGACCTGGTGTTTCTACGTGTATTGCCCATGAAGGTCATGATGAGATTTGGTAGGCGGGGCAAGCTTAGCCCCAGGTATATTGGGCCATTTGAGATCCTTCAGAGAGTTGGTGGTGTTGCCTATCTGTTAGCCTTGACTCATATGTTCTCAGCTATGCATCCAGTTTTCCATGTATCGATGTTGAGGCGTTATGTGCCAGATGAGTCGTATGTGTTGTACTGGGATACAATTCAGTTGGATGAGAGTTTGACCTTTATTGAGGAGCGGGTAGCTATTCTAGCCAGAGATGTCAGGAGGTTGAGGTCTAGAGGGATTCCAGTAGTTAAGGTTCAGTGGAGGCACCGTCCAGTTGAGGAGACTACTTGGGAGACCAAGAGATAGATACGGGCTCAGTATCCGTAGTTGTTTAAGTCTTCAGGTACTCTCTTATTCTTGACTTTTGCAGATAAAAGTCATTTTTAGTAGTGGATGATGTAATGACCCTTTCGGTAATTCCCCTATTTTTGCTTTCTTTGTACTGTTAGAGTATTCCTGTAGCGGCCCCAAGTTATTTATGGCTTGCTGGGACCAGTGGTTCGGTACCCTTATGTTCATTTGATCTTTATGGTTGTTTCCCTATTTTAGAGCCTAAACTTAGGAAATCATTGACATTAGTCAACATTCTTAGCTAACGTGCTCGGAATCAAATTTTGATAGTTTTGTTAGCTCCGAAACATGAATTGTGGTCTAGTTGGACCTTTAGTCGGGGCCTGGGAACTTCCGATATGATTGAATCTCACTTTTTGATATTTCAGGCTTGTTGGAGTTAGAAGTTTGACTTTGGTCAACTTTTGATGATTGGAATGTCAAATTTGAAATTCAACAATTCCGTCAGCTCTGAAATGTCGAGTTTGGGTTAGGTAGGTGGTTGGTTCGAGTCCAGGGTGAGCCAGGCTCAACTTGGGTGTTTGGTTGGCTTTAGCTACTGTTGACTTGGGTTAACATTCCTCCAAAATGACCTAATATGGAAGTTTTGTCGATTCCATTGAGTCTAGAACATCATTTCCACTCTAGTAGCATGTTTGGTTTGTTAGTATAGGTTATGATTGTGCCCGAAACATTCCATGGAAGTTTTCATTTTTGCTGGATTTCTGCAGCAGGCACTTGTTCAGCGCCAACGAAGCCAAGGCAGCGCAATTGTTCTAGCCTACTGCTCCCCTTCAGCGTCGATGGCGCTAGGAAGTTTGTAGGCCTCCAGTGCCCCTTTGGCGCGATCACGCCTATACGCGCCCAGCCCCTTCAACGCCAACGGCTGTCACGACCCGATTTCTCGGTCATGATGGCGCCTACAACCCCCCAGTAGGCGAACCAATCCCCGTAGCCCAGGACAGTTAGTAATGGGCTACTATCTAACAAACAAGCAAAAGAATAGATAACAGGAGTATATACATATACATATGCGGAAATCAAATCAAACCCCAAGACCTGGTATCATAGTATAGAGCCAAACTACATACATGGAGTGCAAAATAAACCAAAACTATATATACAAATGTCTCTGAATGGTAATAGAGTACATGAAGCGAAAGATAAACTAAAGCTAAGCTCCGATCGCCAAGAGCTCACCCTCAGCCTGAAGTAGTCCCCAACAGATCTCCAAGCACGAATCACAACGATCTAATGGCGATGGCCCACGCTAGGATCTGCACCCAAAGATGCAGGGGGTAGGGGTGAGCACCAAATGCGAAGCATAAGGTACCCAGTAGGTATCATAGGCCGACTGGGCACATATAAGATAAAAGCGCAGTAATAGACAGAATAGAAGCAATTAGTCACAGAAATCAACGAAAGGTACACAGGAACTAGCCCAGAGGGAAATCAACAGAACCACATATGAGGCTAGTAAGCAGAATATACACACCATAGGCACAGGTGAAAGTAAGAAATAACGCACCTGGGGTCCTTGCAACAACAGTGTATACAAAATAAGTTTACGAAATGAACGGTATACCGGTAACCTCAAGTGTAAGAAGAAGAGAGAAAGAGTAATGATAGGCATGCTCAGAGACATGAATCAACTCAACTAATCATACCAATCTCATACTTATCCATAATAGAGAACGATTCTTTAAGTAAAAAGCAAAAGTCTACCTACAGTCCCCCGGCCGCCCATACAACCGAAGAACACAAACAAGTGAAAACAAACCCTCCGGCATCCCATACTACCGGAGCGTACAATCAGCAAATAGCAAACAAGGGTGGAGCCTCAAACAATGAATGATATGATGCATGAAGATCTCAAGTGCCATGGTATCTCTCTATGTACCTCCTCCGGCGCCGATCCGGCCCAGCAGGTAGGTTCCATGGAAGGACTATGCCCATATACCTCTACTCCACCGTATACCCCTCCTCCAGCACACGCAGCCCGTAGCCCCTGGCCCGGATGGCAAGTTCCATGGAGGTCCCAGACCCCATACTAAATCTCAGTATCAGAACATGTATCAAGATAGAGACCCAGTCTCGAATATGCATGCCCAAACCCTGTCCAGGACTAAAAATAGTAGGAAAATATCTCAAAAACCCCTCCAAGGGTGCCCGGGCGTAGCCGGGTCTAAACAGTAAAAAGTCATCTCAGGTGCTCGGTCCGACCGAGGCTAAAAAATCATCTCAGGTAACAAGAAAACTCAACTAGCACCCCGGCCCTGCCGAGTCTAGCGATAATCATAAAACTGATGATTTTAAACATAATTTTACTTTCTTGCCCAAAAATCTCCACAAGTGAAATCAACCATTTCCAAATCATTTCCATCAAAACGGGCCCCCCGGGCCATGCAAGGTTTAGAAAACAGTGCCAGTAGGCCCGAAGCCAAAACCACAGTAAAACATGGATAAAACCTCTTTATATGCATGGAAATGGTATGATCACACACAATAGCTGCCCCGCCGCTCACAATCAACCTATCGACCCTGCACAGGCCCACAGCTACTCAGCAAGCATAACCAGCCTAGAAGGATAATTCTATGCCCGGGACTCGCGGACATTCCCAAAATCCCACCTTCTATGTTCCAGAGTCAACAAGGCCTCACAGGACCACAAGGGTAAATAAAATATACCGGCAAATACTACAAACAACGGAGGAACAAAAGTAGGCGATCATGAAAAAAGCGGTCGAGGTCTGTGGTACCAACCTAATAAACCAACCCAAGGATGCCCATTAATACAATTTTATTTTATATATACGGAGTCTAGGGAAAATAAACCGTAACCTACCTGTCGTCCGACGACAAGCTGCTGGAACAACGATGTCCAAGCTCGAACCACTCCAAGAAAATCCAAAACTAAATCGGAATCGGAATCGGATTTGGGATGGAACAACTTGACGTAGATAATTGATTATCAAATATTGCAATGAAAATCCTTTGTTTCGTTAATGAGAATGTACAGAAACATAACTTGAACAATTGTTAGTAGAAGAATGAGTAGAAAAGTTAGGCAGCAACTTAAATCATTTGAAATTCGTTTCAAATGATTTAAGTGATTAGGTTACTTAACATTAAGGTTTGTTAGGCAGCCTACCACCTTAGTTGATTTCCACGTGGGGGGGTGTGTGTCAACACCACACCTCCCCTTATCCAATTAATGATAGGTGGATTCCCGCCACGTACGTATTCGGGTATTGAATAAATTCGTGGTAAAATAAATATAATATTTTAAATATACCATAATTTATAGAAAATTATTTCAAACAAAACCTACTATATTATAATAACAATTTTCAACATAACTGAATTTACTATCACCGTTAAAATGTTATGGTGTATAAAAACCTTATAAAATAAATACATATACAATTATAACGTATCAAATATATTTTTCATAAACCTTTAAAATATTTTGAAAAGGCAATAATAATATAATTTTTACCAAATTCAACTTTTAAATAACGTATTTTCAAATACACGCACGAGGCTAATAAAATTCTTAAGTTTAGGCTCGTAATTCGCCAACGCACGATTTTGATACTCAAGAATTCTCTTGGGATCCTCCCTTATGTTTTATAACTGTTTCGGAACTGAAATAGCATTTTAAAACGTGACGTCGAGGCTTAAATCGCGTTTAACCCGACCCGGTTCGCGACCCGGTTCGCAACCCGTTTTCTGCCAGACAGTCCGCGGTAAAACAGTCATAACTCTTTACTCCGAGATCTGTTGGACGTGAGGTTTTGTGCGTTGGAAACTAGACTCGTAGACCTTCGATTTGGTATTTTGGGGGACTTCTAACTCTTTATATATTGAGAGAAAATCCCTGAGACATTTGACCCAAAGTTCAGAAAATTTGTTAAAGGTCTTACGATATCTTTTGTCGATTTGCTTGACTTCAAAACTTAAACGTGGAAAATGACCGGAAGGGTCATTACATCATCCACTACTAAAAAGGGCTTTCGTCCTCGAAAGTCAAGGTCAAGGGGGTACCTGAAGGCTAAAATAGCTGCGGATACTGATCCCGCATATCTCTCTCGGTCTCCTAGGTAGCCTCCTCGACTGGACGGTGCCTCCACTGAACCTTAACAACCGGGATCTCTCGAGACCTCAATATCCTGACATCTCTGGACAAAATAGCTGACGGCTCCTCAACAAAGGCTAAACCCTCATCCAACTAAACTGAATCCCACTGCAACACATGAGACTCATCTGGGATATACCGACGCACATCGAAATATGAAACACAGGATGTATAGCCGAAAACATCGGAGGTAAGGCTAACTGATAGGCAACGCTACCAACCCTCTGCAGAATCTCAAACGGCCCAATGTACCTGGGGCTAAGCTTGCCCCGCCTACCAAATCTCATCACGCCTTTCATGGGCGATACCCGGAGAAACACCAAGTCACCGACACTAAATTCCAAGGCACGAAGCCTACGATCAGCATAACTCTTCTGCCTGCTCTGAGCTGCCCGAAGTCTGTCCTGAATCACTCGGACTCGGTCTAAGGAATCTCGAAGCAAATCTGTGCTCTGTGGCCCAGCACTAAAACCATCAAACCAACCTACCGGTGATCTGCAACGCCTGCCATACAAAGCCTCAAAAGGTGCCATGCCGATACTCGAATGGAAGCTGTTATTATAAGCAAACTCTGCCAAGGGAACAAACCGATCCCAAGAACCTCCAAAGTCAAGAACATAGGCCCGAAGCATGTCCTCCAGGACCTGAATGGTCCTCTCGGACTGGCCATCTGTCTGAGGGTGGAAAGCGGTGCTAAGATGAACCTCTGTACCCAAATCTCGCTGAATAGCCCTCCAAAACTGAGATGTAAACTGGGTGCCGCGGTCTGAAATGATAGAAGCTGGGACCCCGTGCAACCGAACAATCTCACGAAGGTAGATCTGAGCTAACCTCTCTGCACCATAAGAAGTCTGAACCGGCAAGAAATGTGCTGACTTGGTCAGCCTATCAACAATCACCCATATGGAATCAAACCCACGAGAAGTACGGGGCAAACCAACCACGAAGTCCATAGTAATCCCTTCCCACTTCCACTCAGGAATGGGAAGTCGCTGCATCAAACCACCAGGACTCATGTGCTCGAACTTAACATGCTGACAGTTCAAGCACCGAGATACAAACTCTGGTATATCCCGCTTCATACCACTCCACCAGTAAAGCTGCCTCAAGTCTCTATACATCTTCGTTGTGCCAGGGTGAATGGAATATCTAGTACAATGTGCCTCACGAAGTATCAACTGAATCAAATCACTAACCCTCGGAACACAAAGGCGACCCCCATCTGAATCTAGAGTAGCCCGACTGGTCTCACCCTGAACAACCCGATCACGAAGGTCACACAACTGCTGATCCTCAAACTGACAGCTCTGAATCTGGTCAATCAAAGTAGAACGAACCTCAACACTGGCGAGAACTCTGCTAGGATCCGACAAGTCAAGCCTAACCAGACAGTTAGCCAAGGACTGGATGTCCAAGGCCAATGGTCGCTCTGAAACTGAAAGAGAAGCTAGGCTACCCATACTCACTGTCTTCCGACTCAAGGCATCCGCTACCACGTTTGCCTTGCCCGGATGATACAGAATAGTGAAGTCATAGTCCTTCAGTAACTCGACCCATCTCCTCTGTCTCGAGTTCAACTCCCGCTGACTCGTGATATACTGAAGACTACGGTGATCGGTGAAGATATCACAGTGAACTCCATATAAGTAATGCCTCCAGATCTTGAGCGCGAAAACTACCGCCGCCAACTCTAAGTCATGAGTGGGGTAGTTGCGCTCGTGAACCTTCAGCTGTAGACGCATATGCTATTACTCGACCCTGCTGCATCAACACACAACCAAGACCAACCCCAGAAGCATCACAATACACGGAGAAGCTCTGACCCTCAACCGGCAAAGTCAAAACTGGAGCTGAAGTCAATAAGGCCTTAAGCCTCTGGAAGCTATCCTCACACTGATCCGACCACTGAAATGGGACATCCTTCCTAGTCAGCATAGTCAAGGGTGCTGCTATGGAAGAAAATCCCTCAACGAACCGTCTGTAGTAACCAGCTAACCCAATAAAGCTGCGAACCTCAGTAACAGTAGTAGGTCTAGGCCACTCACAAACCGCTGAAATCTTTCCCGGATCAACCCTAATCCCATCCTTAGACACCACGTGCCCTAGGAATGCAACTGACTCAAGCCAAAACTCACACTTTGAGAACTTGGCATAAAGCCGATGATCTCTCAAAGTCTGGAGTATAACCCTCAAGTGCTGCTCATGCTCATCTCTACTATGCGAGTATACCAAGATGTCGTCTATAAAAACTATCACAAACGAGTCCAAATACGGGCCAAGAACCCTGTGCATCAAATTCATAAAGGCTGCGGGGGCATTAGTCAACCCAAAAGACATCACCAGGAACTCATAATGGCCATAACGTGTCCTGAATGCTGTCTTAGGGATGTCCTCCGCCCTAATCCTCAACTGGTGGTAGCCAGACCTCAGATCAATCTTCGAAAACACGACTGAACCCTGAAGCTGGTCGAACAAATCATCAATCCTCGGCAACGGATACCTATTCTTCACTGTCACCCTATTCAGCTGCCGATAATCAATACACATGCGCATCGACCCATCCTTCTTCTTCACGAAGAGAACAGGAGCACCCCAAGGTGACACACTAGGTCTAATAAACCCCTTAGCTAATAGATCCTGGAGCTGCTCCTTAAGCTCCCTCAACTTAGCAGGAGCCATACGGTAAGGAGGAATAGAAATGGGCCTAGTACCCGGCTCCAACTCAATAGCAAAATCAATATCTCTCTCAGGTGGAAGGCCTAGCAAGTCGGTAGGAAACACATCGAGGAAGTCTCTAACCACAGGAACAGACTCAGGGGAAGTGGGGTCAGCACTAACATCTCGTACATATGCTAGATAAGCTAAACACCCACGGGAAATCAACTTTCTAGCTCGAAGACAAGAGATGATCCCAGATGGTGCATGGCTAACAGAACCCTGCCACACAACCGGGGATACACCGGGCACAGCTATGGTAATGGTCTTGGCATAACAATCCAAAACCACACGGTGAGGGGATAACCAGTCCATGCCCAGTATCACATCAAAATCTAGCATATCAAGAATCATCAAATCACCCCAAGTCTCTGAATCACCAACAGATAACATACAGGATCTCACAATCCGATCCACTACTAAAGAATCTCCTACTGGGGTCGAAACAGAAACAGAAACAGATAATGGCTCACTAGCCAACCCCAAACAAGGCACAAAGTAGGCAGATACATATGAACAAGTGGATCCAGGATCAAATAAAGCCATAGCAGACTGATGGCACACAGAAATCGTACCTGTAATCACAGCATCTGAGGCCTCTGCCTCTGGTCTCCTAGGGACCGCGTAAAACTGACGACGACCTCCACCTGCCCGACCGCCATCCCTACCACCTGCTCTGCCGCGTGGTGCACCACCTCCACTCTGACGACCACCCCCTCTAGCCGGGGGCTGAACTACCCGTAAAGGCTCGGCCAACTGGACTGTACCCTGCTGAGGGCAATCTCTAGCAAAGTGACCTATCGCACCACAAGTAAAACAAGCCCCTGACGGCCTATTCAGTCGAGATGAACTCGCAAATCCCGAATGACCACCACGACCTGATGCCCCAGAAACTGTACCCCTCGAAGACTGGTCGCTATAGCCCTGATGGCTGCCCTGACCCTGCTCGAACTGGGTACTACCGAAAGTCTGAAGGGAAGCCTGAACCGGTCGGCTGGACTGACCCTGGTACTGCTGTGGCTGATAACTCCGGCTCCACTGGCCAGGACCTCTACCGTCATATCTGGAACCACTATAGACACCCTGATGTCGAGGCCTCTTATCTCTGGACCCCTGATCATGTCGCTGTAAGTCCTCCACAGTGCGGGCATAGTTACAATAGCCTGGAATGACCGACCACTGGCAATCAATATCTCAGCTGGCTGTCTGATCTCTGGCCTCAAACCCCATACAAATCTGCGAATCCTATCAGCCTCAGTAGGAATGATCATAGCTCCGAATGGTGCTAGCTGATAAAAATGGGTCTCATACTCCGAGATAGTCGTAGACCCCTGTACAAGGTGAGTAAACTGCTCCCTGCGACGCTCCCGATCACTCTGGGGTAGGAACTTTGCCATAAAGGCCTCGTAAAACTCAGACCAGGTCAACGGAGGTGACGACGGTGGTCTACAAGCAACCTGAGCCCTCCACCATAACTTCGCTGGGCCCTCCAACTGGTAGGTAGTATAACCAACCCCGTGAGTCTCCAACAAACCCAGATGATGCAACATCTTCTCACAGGTGGTAATAAAGTCATGTGGATCCTGTCCAGAAGTACCCGCAAACCTCGGAGGTGCTAACCTCAAAAACCTACCCAATGCCTTCTGCTCTGACTCTGTCATAGCTGGGCGAGGAGCAAGAGGCTGTGCAACAGATGGGACCGGAATGACCTCCGCACGGGGAGCCATAGTAGCAGGCTGCTCTCCTAAGCTCTGTGCACCCAGGGCTACCCCCTGAGTGGATTTCTGCACTACCTCAGAAGGCTGCTCTCCAATCACACCCAAAAGCTGCAATAGTAATCCCCGAATATCTGGAGACTGAGCTGCGGCTGGAGCTGGCACAGAAGTGGGCACTGGAGCAGGTACTGGAGCTGGCACTGGAACTGGCGCTGGAACTGGCGCTGGAGCTGGCGCTGGAACTGGTGGTACTTGGGCTGCCCCCTGAACCACATGCTGCTCGGGCTCTATCTCCACGCTAGCAGCTCTAGCAGGTGCCACTGATCGAAGGCGTCCTCGACCCCTAGTTGGAGTGGGAGGCTCATCCTCGCGTGCTGCCGATGATCTTGTACGAACCATCTGCGGAAGAATGAAGTAGAATAAATGAGATCTCCAAAAACTTCAAGGGTAGTACGCACGACACAGAAGCAATGAAAGAATCGAATTTCCTAAAATGCCACTGTAGCCTCCCAAAGATTGAGTACGGACGCCTCCGCCCCGATCCGTAGGACTCTACTAGATATTGGCTCCTGTACCGATGACACCGGTGAACCTAAAGCTCTGATACCAAGTTGTCACGATCCAATTTCTCGGTCATGATGGCTCCTACAACCCCCCAGTAGGCGAACCAATCCCCGTAGCCCAGGACAGTTAGTAATGGGCTACTATCTAACAAACAAGCAAAAGAATAGATAACAGGAGTATATACATATACATATGCGGAAATCAAATCAAACCCCAAGACCTGGTATCATAGTATAGAGCCAAACTACATACATGGAGTGCAAAATAAACCAAAACTATATATACAAATGTCTCTGAATGGTAATAGAGTACATGAAGCAAAAGATAAACTAAAGCTAAGCTCCGATCGCCAAGAGCTCACCCTCAGTCTGAAGTAGTCCCCGACAGATCTCCAAGCACAAATCACAGTGATCTAACGGCGATGGCCCACGCTAGGATCTGCACCCAAAGATGCAGGGGGTGGGGTGAGCACCAAATGCGAAGCATAAGGTACCCAGTAGGTATCATAGGCCGACTGGGCACATATAAGATAAAAGCGTAGTAACAGACAGAATAGAAGCAAGCAGTCACAAAAATCAACGAAAGGTACACAGGAACTAGCCAGAGGGAAATCAACAGAACCACATGTGAGGCCAGTAAGCAGAATATACACACCATAGGCACAGGTGAAAGTAAGAAATAACGCACCTGGGGTCCTTGCAATAACAGTGTATACAAAATAAGTTTACGAAATGGACGGTATACCGGTAACCTCAAGTGTAAGAAAGAAGAGAGAAAGAGTAATGATAGGCATGCTCAGAGACATGAATCAAACTCAACTAATCATACCAATCTCATACTTATCCATAATAGAGAACGATTCTGTAAGTAAAAGCAAAAGTCTACCTACAGTCCCCGGCCGCCCATACAACCGAGGAACACAAACAAGTGAAAACAAACCCTCCGGCATCCCATACTACCGGAGCGTACAATCAGCAAACAACAAACAAGGGTGGAGCCTCAAACAATGAATGATATGATGCATGAAGATCTCAAGTGCCATGGTATCTCTGTATGTACCTCCTCCGCGCCGATCCGGCCCAGCAGGTAGGTTCCATGGAAGGACTCTGCCCGTATACCTCTACTCCAACCGTATACCCCTCCTCCGGCACACGCAGCCGTAGCCCCTGGCCCGGATGGCAAGGTCCATGGAGGTCCCAGACCCCATACTAAATCTCAGTATCAGAACATGTATCAAGATAGAGACCCAGTCTCGATATCAAGATAGAGACCCAGTCTCGAATATGCATGCCCAGACCCTGTCCAGGACTAAAATAGTAGGAAAATATCTCAAAAACCCCTCCAAGGGTGCCCGGGCGTAGCCGGGTCTAAACAGTAAAAAGTCATCTCAGGTGCTCGGTCCGACCGAGGCTAAAAATCATCTCAAGTAACAAGAAAACTCAACTAGCACCCCGGCCCTGCCGAGTCTAGCGATAATCATAAAACTGATGATTTTAAACATAATTTTACTTTCTTGCCCAAAATCTCCACAAGTGAAATCAACCATTTCCAAATCATTTCCATAAAAAACGGGCCCCCCGGGCCATGCAAGGTTTAGAAAATAGTGCCAGTAGGCCCGAAGCCAAAACCACAGTAAAACATGGATAAAACCTCTTTATATGCATGGAATGGTATGATCACACACAATAGCTGCCCCGCAGCTCACAATCAACCTATCGACCCTGCACAGGCCCACAGCTACTCAGCAAGCATAACCAGCCTAGAAGGATAATTCTATGCCTGGGACTCGCGGACATTCCCAAAATCCCACCTTCTATGTTCCAGAGTCAACAAGGCCTCACAGAACCACAAGGGTAAATAAAATATACCGGCAAATACTACAAACAACGGAGGAACAAAAGTAGGCGGTCATGAAAAAAGCGGTCGAGGTCTGTGGTACCAACCTAATAAACCAACCCAAGGATGCCCATTAATACAATTTTATTTTATATATACGGAGTCTAGGGAAAATAAACTGTAACCTACCTGTCGTCCGACGACAAGCTGCTGGAACAACGATGTCCAAGCTCGAACCACTCCAAGAAAATCCAAAACTAAATCGGAATCGGAATCGGATTTGGGATGGAACAACTTGACGTAGATAATTGATTATCAAATATTGCAATGAAAATCCTTTGTTTCGTTAATGAGAATGTACAGAAACATAACTTGAACAATTGTTAGTAGAAGAATGAGTAGAAAAGTTAGGCAGCAACTTAAATCATTTGAAATTCGTTTCAAATGATTTAAGTGATTAGGTTACTTAACATTAAGGTTTGTTAGGCAGCCTACCACCTTAGTTGATTTCCACGTGGGGGGTGTGTGTCAACACCACACCTCCCCTTATCCAATTAATGATAGGTGGATTCCCGCCACGTACGTATTCGGGTATTGAATAAATTCGTGGTAAAATAAATATAATATTTTAAATATACCATAATTTATAGAAAATTATTTCAAACAAAACGTACTATATTATAATAACAATTTTCAACATAACTGAATTTACTATCACCGTTAAAATGTTACGGTGTATAAAAACCTTATAAAATAAATACATATACAATTATAACGTATCAAATATATTTTTCATAAACCTTTAAAATATTTTGAAAAGGCAATAATAATATAATTTTTACCAAATTCAACTTTTAAATAACGTATTTTCAAATACACGCACGAGGCTAATAAAATTCTTAAGTTTAGGCTCGTAATTCGCCAACGCACGATTTTGATACTCAAGAATTCTCTCGGGATCCTCCCTTATGTTTTATAACTGTTTCGGAACTGAAATGTCATTTTAAAACGTGACGTCGAGGCTTAAATCGCGTTTAACCCGACCCGGTTTGCGACCCGGTTCGCAACCCATTTTCTGCCAGACAGTCCGCGGTAAAACAGTCATAACTCTTTACTCCGAGATCAGTTAGACGTGAAGTTTTGTGCGTTGGAAACTAGACTCGTAGACCTTCGATTTGGTATTTCGGGGGACTTCTAACTCTTTATATATTGAGAGAAAATCCCTGAGACATTTGACCCAAAGTTCAGAAAATTTGTTAAAGGTCTTACGATATCTTTTGTCGATTTGCTTGACTTCAAAACTTAAACGTGGAAATGACCGGAAGGGTCATTACAACGGCGCCGGTCCAGTGCCAATGGCGCTAGCCTGGAGCCTACAATATAAAATTCCTTCTCCTCAAAATTTTAGTCTATTTATCTCATTTCCTCTCACTCTAAAACTGACTTCCCTCTTCTAAAGCTTGCTCCAAGTCAATTCCCAGTCGTGGGACTTTATCAAATTGAGGATTTTGTTGTTTCCCTCTTCAATTGCTAAGTGTTCTCCGTGAATTTCTTCTTCCCCATTAGGAAAAACCTCAATTGTTGTACTTTTCTTAGCTTGGGGTTATTGTTTGGTTTGTAGTACTTAATTGGGGCTGCTGGTTCGTGGTTGTGCATAGTTCTTCCCGTAGACTTGCTCCCTCTCCTCGTGGTAGGTAAACTCTCCCTTTTATTCTGGTATTTTCCTCTTTAATTCCCTCCTTGGTTCTTTAATTTGGTGGGCTGTTTTGAGCCCCTGTTGATGGCTAAATCCGCTCAATTTTGGAGCATGCAATCATGAGGGTGTTGGGATTATCGTGCGCTTTTCTTATTTTCGGCTTTGAGTTGCAGGGCCCATGAGCCCTTTTTTGACCTGAATTTTGACCCGGCTATACTTCTAGCAATATGGGTATCGTTAGTCTTATTTTAATGTGTAGATTACCTTTTTTTGATAGTGTGATTGCTTTTCGAGACTCCTCGGAGCAGTTGTAGCTTGGACAATGTCGTTCCAATAGCTTTTCTTCGGATGACAGGTAGGTTACGGTCTTCTCTATATTAGACTCTTCCTATATAGGCTATAATTGTACTAATTAGCATCCTTGAGTTGGGTTTTATTAGCTTGGCACCCCATACCTGGTCCACTTCATTTCTGTCCATCTTCTTTCACTCGTATCATTATAGTATTCATTTTAATTGGTAATATTACCCTTGTGATCCTGTGTGGCCTTGTTTATGTCTCTGGACCATAGATGGTGGGTTATTTGGGAATGTCCATGAGTCCCGGACATCGATATCTCAATTGTAGAGCTGGTTATCTATGTTGTAGAGCGATTGGAGCCAGTGCAGGGCCGATAGGTTGATTGTGAGCCGTTAGGCTGTTGATTGTGTTTGAGCATGCCATTATCATCCATGTAAAGATATTTTCTGCATGTTTTACTACTATTTTGGTTGCGGGCCTACTATAAATGGTTTTCTAAACATTGTAGTGCCCCGAGGGCCCATTTTTGGTAAAAATGGTTATAAAGTGTTTGGAACTGATTTTTATGGATCTTCTTGGGGTAAGAGAGACTAAATGATGATTTTATCATTGTTTTTCATGCTTTTACTAGACTCGGCTGAGCCGTAGTGCTAGATATGTTTTACTACTGATTTGAGATGATATTAGATTCGATTGAGCCGAGCGACAGACTTGTTTTACTACTGTTTTTAGACCTAGATATGCCCTGGGCACCCTTTGAGGGGATTTTGAGACTTGATTACTGATTTAGACCCGGATAGACCCAGAGTACTCAGTTTGAGATTTTGGTTACTAGTTTAGACTCGGATACACTTTGGGAAGTTATATTGGATATTCTGAGATTTTGTATGTGATCAAGGACCTCCATGGACACGAAGCAAATAGAGAATGGGAAGTTATATTAGATACACTAGTTTGGGTTGGGTTGTTTGGTTCTCCAACCAGAGGGTTAGCATGAGTGACAATAATGGCTTCATCTGGATCGTGACAAAGTTGGTATCAGATTCCTAGGTTCATTGATCTCGTTATACCAGAACGAGTCTAGTAGAGTCTTGTGAAACGGTATGGAGACGTCTATACTTCTCTGCAAGAGGCTATCATATTTTAAGAAACCTCAACTTCTTTCATTCCTCGTGCTATAACTTGATTCCAATTAATATCTGGAGATCCTAATTGGTATCTAACTCTTTCACTCTTGTTCTCACAGATGGTGAGGACTAATGATGTGCCGGTATTTCATGGTACTTTCAACGCTTAAAACTAAGGATTTTAGGAGTTCTTAAGTGTGTTTTGTTAGATATGATGCCCGTTTGCCACATGTGAAGGTAAAAGTGTTAAAAAGACAAAAAAGACAGGAAAGTATTTGTTTTGGGGCTAAAAAGAATGCCCCACGGGCATGGGATCCACCACGTCCCATAGGAAGGAGGCATGAGAACCTAGCAGTGAAATTAACAAGGAAAAACCCATCCCACAACCAAATGGGATAGGCGTTGGAAGCACCACGGTCCTTCACACTTGCCCATGGGATTGATACAGAGAAGATAAGGCAAGACGCAGGTCCCAGACGCCCAGCTACGATGCTCATGAGAAATGCGATAGGATGTCATAACTGCCTGTCGAAATGAAATAGAGAAGGTGGTAAGCCAGATGACTTGGGTGACGATGGGCCATGGGAACCATGATGACCTGTCAGTTTTGCCTATGGAAACATGGCAGAATACCATGCATAAAATGAAGAAGATGCGATAGTCAGCCCACGATGGCCCGTGGGACCTGCCCATTGAAATAGCCGCGTTTCAGCTTTCCTAGTCCAGTTAGGATTTGGTCTTTGTTGTCTATAAATACCTTTCCTAGGGTTTTATTTTGGTTGTTACTCGATTTTGGGACATCTTAACATATTGTTGACAATACTATTACATACTTTTGAGAATTCAATTATTCATTCTTGATTATTGAAGCGTTCTTGAGAATTCAAGATTTTGAATTTCTTTACTTTTTATTGTAAGTTGCAATTATGTTTTCTTTATCTAAATTTGATTGTCTTTTAACAACTATGAGTAGCTAAATCCACAACTAGGGTTTTTTTTAACTAGGGTTGTGAGAACCATGACGGATTAACAAAGTATGCAAAGTACTTAGTAATTCTAGAGTGGTGTTCATGCATGTATTGTTCTTACCCTCGCTTTGATTGCTTTTTAATGGTTGAAAATGTTAGAACTCGCCTTATTCCTACTTTCTTGACCAAAGGGGTAACGAATGGGAAAGGAAATTACACAACGAAGATTTAAGGCTACCAACCCTCATTTAATTAGCTTAAACTTGCCCAGCAAAAGCTAATTTGGGATCACTGGTAAGGGTTAGCAAAGCAAACGCTCGTAGACTAACCAAGTTGCATGGTGACATTCTTCTATTTTGGTAACCATTCGTTTAGGAGAACCTAACTTACCGATCTTGTATGCATAGCACTTGACTAGATTGTTGGTACAACGCCTTACTGCATTACAAACTCATGGGAAGAATTACCCTAGTCACTTCTCTCATTGATTACAACAATGAAACTGTTACTCGGTTACTTGTTTAACTCTTTGTTACACATATTACTTGTTATCTTAAAACCTCTCATTAGGGAAATAAGACAGCTAAGAGCGCAAATATGCATAGTTGACCTAAGTCCTACTATATTCCCTGTAGGATCAACCCTAACTTTGGTTAGGTTCTATATTTGAACAGCGATCACTTTATACTTCTTTTTGGAGGAATAATTTGGGTGTATTAAATTTTGGCGCCATTGCCGGGGAATACGATTTAGGATTAAGAGCAATTGAGTTCATTTGACTATTAGTCCTTATTTTCGGATTTACTGTTCTATTGTTTTTATTTTGTTTCATAGGTTGCACACTTGTGCATACCTCGCACATAGAGTCAAGGCAATCCCCTAATTATATTCGATCTCGAACTCCAATGAACTCTGAGAAATATGGTGAAGGACGGGGTTGTCGAGAAACTCGAATAGGTCGCAGCAAGAGAACACGCTGAGGAGTAGAAAAGAATACAAAATGCACAAGCAGCATAAGTTGCTCATAATGCTTAGGCCACATGTTGACACCCAATTTTTACCCTCCACATTATAAATTAATCTTGAGATTTTTCAATTTTTAAATAATTTTGAAATAATCATTTTGTGGAAAAAGCAAAATATTCTCCAAATCAGCTTTTATAAAAGTTTTAAGTAAGAATCTATATTTTACCGTATTTAATTATATGAAATTATATAAGTTTACTTAAAGAAGTTATTTTAGAGATTAATTCCATGTGAATATCTTATTTAAGTTAAAAATGCTTAATTTCCCTACAAATTGATTTAAAAATAAGAAATTGATTGAATAATTAGTTTCATAATTTTAAATGAGATAATTATGCTCTAAACATAAAACCTATTTCAAATCATTTAAATTAAATAAGCTCAAGAATTGATTTTGATTAATTCATCTCTATTCTAATTCTAGCCTAATTTCTTAAAATCGTTTAAATTTTGGTAGAATTTCCCTAAACCTTTCTATTGGCTGTCTCCTAAATCTAAAAGTGGCCATATGACCAAGTCTTAAACCAACCTTCACCCTTATAACCCCTTTGTTCAGCCAAATCAATTGGCCCAAAATAAATCCACTCAGCCCACTCCCTATTCTCTCAAACCGGCCCAACCCCACCATATTACTCCCTATCAGATATACAAACACACTTATATTGCTCCCAAAGTCGTGTCCTCACTCTCTCTATTATTTCTCTCCAAAAGAACGTGTACAACACCAACTACGCGCCTCATACCTCCCTCTTTATCTTCATCATCTCTCTCACACAGACCTCAAACCAAAACCCTAATGTTTCACTCCCTAAATGACAACAATGAAAGTTCAAACAATATCCAAATTCCCAAACGACGTCAAAATCCCCGTCATTTCTGTCAAATCCGTGTTGTTGAGGTTGCGAAGCTTCTAGAAAAGCCCTATGTGGCAATTTCTCTAAAAATCAGCGAGAATTTGTACGAGCTCGTACAATTTTTTTGATGTTCAAGCTTATCCAGATAAAGAATTCAAATTTCCCTCATGAAATTCCCCCAAAAAACCCTCTGGTCCCCCCCCTCCCCCCCATTTCTACCCTAGTTTCCCCCTATATAAACCCCTCTAAGATGGAGGGATAAGGGGCTGGCTTTGAAGTTTTCTTGAGTTTCTTTTGAAGAGTCATTCTCTAGCTCATAAAAGCCAAAAGTTTTCAAAAAAAAAGAAAAGAAAACACCCACTAGAGTTTGTTCTGTGATTTTGAGAAAAGCTCAAGTTCGATTCCGACGGTGGTGAAGTTCTTTTCCGGTGAAGTTTGAGTCACAGTTTGTTGCACCAAAGAAGGTAAACATTTTGCCTTTCTTTTATGTTCTTCATTATTTTCCCTTTCTATATGTGAATCATGAATTCCAATCGATTTTTATCTCATGAGTTGGAAAATCTCTGGGTTGGTCTTGTTTTCTTGATGATATTTTGTGCTTTGTATGATAGAATTTTGGGAAGATACTAGAATCTGTTTTCTTCTTTTCTAATTTGAATCTGCCCTTTTGAAATGAACTCTAGAAATGTTAGCGGATATGGTTTGTTGATCATGGCTGTGTAAATAATCTCATGAAGATCTTCTTGGTTATTAATACCAAGTAAGAGATCATTGAGAAATTGGTTTAGCTTTTGGGTCTGCTTTTAACCTTCCCCAAAGCACCAAATATGAGCTTGGTTACTTTGGTTTAAACTCACAGCTTTAAAAGTCTAGCAATAAGATTTTTTTTGTGTTGTTGCTTTCCAAGATTGATGTTTATGTTTTATACGAGGTTCTTTTACATACTGCTTTTGTTTGAATGCGTTGAGTAGCCAAGGCTTTCGTCTTAAGTTTATGAATCTACCAAAATGAGTTTCTCTACCCTTACTTGAATCACCCAGTGTTTTGGACGGCGAAAGGCGACAAAAGGCGACAAGGCTCTGCCTCGCCACGCCACGCGGCGAGGCGAGCGGCGAGGCGCTCGCCTTTTTGAAGTGTGGCGCCAATTAGTACCAAAAAATTAAAATATTTAATTGCACATATAAATAATTAAAATCTCAATAGTAATAATATATTAGCAAATATTTCAATTCAAAAACTAAAAATAGATAGTAGATAGTAGATACTAAAAGTCTAAAACTTTAATGATAATTCAACAATCCATAAACAAGCAATACTAAAACTCTAAAAGTTTATTCTTCTTCGAGATTTTCATAATCTTCAAGTCCAACATGCATTTTATTATATTGCCCCTCATCTTCTTCCTCCTCGGATTCTCTTAAAACAAGCCTAAAAATACCTTTTATCTCTTAAAACCCTAATTTTTTTAAAAAAATTAAAAGCCGTCGCCTTTTATCGCCGTCGCCTCGCCTCGCCTTATCGCCATGGCGTCGCCTTTTCAATCTACAGTCGCCATGGAGCCTGGAGGCGAGATGCCGTCGCCTCGCCACGTCGCCATGGCGATAAGGCGATCGCCTTTAATAACACTGGAATCACCTTTAAAGTTGAAACTTCTTCTTCTTGCTTAATGACTGAATAGGTTCATCAAGATTGAATACATTGTCCTTTACTTGTTATAAGCATGATACGTGATAATTTGAAAAGCATAGTGTAGCTTCTTGAATAGCTCATGAATGATTAGTGAATATGTCCATGTTCGTCGTCTAGTTGTTAAGTTTGTTATTCAATAATGGCTGCATTTGGTTTAATTAATCTTGAATGGGATTTGGGTCTCCATGTCTTTGATCTTGCATTTACATGTTAGAAAGGGAAGGGTGAATAAATCTTAGGCTAATTCTAAAAGGTCTCTCACGCCCAAACTATTCATTTTGCTAATTCATTCAAGAAAAAACTAGAACTTTTTTGCCAATCCTTAGAATTAATGGTCTTGATTTAGTGATTTGTAGCCCGTATATTTTACGTGATAAGTTTTTTGTTAACACTACCTCTACATGATGATTGAGAATTAATTGTCTATTTTGTTAAAAAGAATTTGGATGTGTCGATTACAGTTACTTTCGGCTTCATGTTCTGGATAAGAACAAAATACAATGGTTTCCTATTATAATGATATGGTGAGAAACAGTTAATTTCTTCCTGAAAAGGAGAGTTAAAAGCATCAATTTTGTTGTTTTCACCATTATATGAGTTTGAGCATGTCAAATCACATTCAATTTAGTTCATATATCTCCTATGCGTAATTGATTTTCTTTAGCTATCCTTTAGAATTGTTTTTAGGCCACTTACTGATTTGTATCCTTTCTTATGACATGTGATGCCTCGAGTCTGTTATGGACTCTTCATTTCCTCCTTTGCATTTTCGTTGGGCTGTTGCCCAACACTTCCTCCTTTGTCGAGCAGCCAACTGCAGCAACAGGTTGAGAGAAAATGTAAAAACGGGCAGCAGCCCATATAAATCGGCCGAAAGGGTCTGAAATGAGTCGTAACAGCAGCCCAAGTGGGCTTGGTTTGAAGGAAATGGACTAAAAGTCCAAAATAGAGCAACAAAAGGGTTAAAAGCCCAAAATTAGATTTTAGGACAGGTGTTATGGACCGAAAGTCTAAATTAATTAAGCTCAAAGATTAATTCCTTCCCTTTCCCTTTAAACCCTTTGTATTTTGTTAGTTAAAATTATTTGTAACTAACTTGGACTGACAATAAACTTGGTTGAATCTTCCCTAAAGAGTATCTTTCGTGTTTTCAACTTCTCATTTTGAAAGCCTTTTCTTTTATAATAGAACCTTTTTCACAGTTAATGCAAAAAATGTTATTTTCTTTAAAATTCAACTAAGCACATTTTCCTCTTAAATGTATTTATGACCTCTTTTCAATTGTTATCTAACTTTACTTGTATTTAAGTTAAAATATTTTTGTTATTTTATATCTCATAGTTTCAAAAACAAAGATCTTTTCAAAGTTAGTCAAATAAGCTGATTTTATCGAGATTGGATAAACTCGAGTTAGTGTATATTTTTAGTGTCGTAAAACCCTTCTAAAAACATTAATAAGAATCGCTTACCCTTAGTCTCTAAATTTTTGAAGTTATATTTGTTTAGCTTTAGAAAATTTTCAACTTTTTCTTGGTTTTTCTTTAATTAAACTAAGTGATGATTCTTCTTTACTTGACATTGTTTTTAAACTTTAACTTTGTTTTCGAAATAATTTTCAAAAGTCAAACAACTATTTTTTCCCAAAAACAGAAAATGGCGACTCTGCTGAGGATAATTTAATTAGGTTTTAACCTTATTATTTGACTAACCTGTTTGACTAAATATTCGGATTATAATAATTAGTAACTTTTATTGCTTTCCTTATTTGTTTACTTTTCGCAAAATATAAATTGTTCATGGCATCTTTCACTTCTCTTGGCAAAGTATTAGATTGCATTAGGGGTAAAAAGAGCAATTATGTAAGTATTTACAGTCGTCCTTCACTAAAAAATCAATTTCTCAAAATAGAGTGAAGTAGTTGACCCGCGATCGGTTAATGGTCACTTGTTATTTTAGCCCGCGGTTGTCTGCTCAGGATCCCGATCATTTCCAAATAAACCTATTCTAGTCAACCTAAGTTAGAACGAAATAAAATCCTGAAATAGGCATTGTACTAGGACGTCTTAATATCCGAGGGATGTTAAGTTCATTAGTGTACCACCCAAACATGTCAATGGGTTTCTGACCCAACGACATAGCATCCAACTACGTGCTATTTTGAAAGACATATATGTTATAACCGGACTATTGTCCTAGGGTGGGGCCTAATGGGTTACCCTATTTTGTAGAATGTCAAGGTTTCTCAAGTCTGATATGGTGAAAGAGGCTCCCCTGCTTCTCCAAATATGGTGGGAATATTTGGGTACAAACCGCCAAAATGAAGTTTGCCAATACATGGGTCATTTTTCCACCTTAATGAAAATATAAGTGTGGTTGGAACTGATCGAATTCTTGACCGGATACTGGGATAACGAGAAAATGGTGTTCCATTTTGGAATAATGGAAATGACTCCAACAATTGAAGAACTTAGAGATTGCATAGAAACCTTTGGAAGAACCAAAGAAAGAAGATTAAGGCCTCAGCAAGACATCCAGATACTAGACAAGCCTACCCCGACCCAAATTGTCAAGTTTCTCCCTCTACGTGAACACCAATGGCCATGGATCACATGTCCAAGCATCTCTTTCCAATTGCTCTATAATCACTTTGGGACTTCGAGAGGGTTCTCTCAATATCAGAACGAGTTTTACACTTATTTGGAGTGGGACAAGACCCGAGCTTTGGCATTTGCTATAGCACTCTTGGGTATTATGGTCTTCCCATTGAACAAGAATTTCTTCATCAATACTCAGGTTATAATGGTGGCACATACCATGTTTCATGGCCTATCTGATGGAGGAACAATTAGCTACTTTCCACTGGTCCCGGTCATTTTGTCTGACATCTATAGGGCTATGGGAAGATGCAAAAGTGGGCATCGCTACTTTTAAGGGTGCAACATACTTTTGCAATATTGGATTCTCAAACATTTGGTCAAAGTCAACGGGGACCAGGCGATCCCCAAACTGGATAGATTCGATGACTTGGAAATGCTGATAGACGCATGATGTGACGCTAATTTACGCCACTTTCGACTCCTTTTTACTAAGAACAATCGTACGTTTTCAAGCAACCGTTGTTGTTTTTGATGTTTTTATGTTGTATTTGTAGGAAATGGAAGCAAACACGAGAACGGAAGAAAATACGCGAAAAACAACATTCTGCCTAAGAGTGACGGCCTGAGTGACGGGCCGTCACAAGGCTGACGGTCCGTCACTGGGACCGTCAACTTAAGGCAGCAACACTGCCAAACAGTGACGGCCCAGGCGACGGTCCGTCACTGCCCTGACGGTCCGTCAAGCCTGGCCGTCACGCTTAGGCAGTGGCCTCAGGCGGCGACCCGCGTTTTGGGGATTCCTAGCCCGTTTTGGTTTTGGTTTCTTTGACTCCTATAAATACCCTATGTTAGGTTTATGTAATCATTACTCTCCCATTATTTCAAACACGTTTTTAGTTAGTTTTCGAGAGCAAGAACACGTTTCTTGAATTAACAATTGTGTTCTTGATTCGTTCTTGAGTTCTTGGTTTCTCTTGTTCTTGGAGATTGAAGAGTGGTTTTCATTATATTGTAAGAACTTCTTCTCCTTATTATGAATTCAATTCTCTTCTCTTTTCTTTATAGCATGAGTAACTAAAACTCCCGCAACTAGGGTTGTGGGAGCCATGGCGGCAAACGTAGCAATATAGATTCCGGGTAGCGTTGGGTTCGATATATGTATTGTCACGTTGTTAATCATACTTTATGTCACGTTTTCTAGTGGTTGCAAACATTAGAACATGCCTAGGTTTAGTTTTCTTGAGTAAAGAGATTTAAACCGGGAAAACTTGATTAACAACAAGGATTCGAGACTACAAACTCTCGTCTTAAAGAATAATGCCGTAACTGGATTACTCTACTTGATGTTAGGATTGCTAAGCTAAAAAGCACATCTTTTCGAGGTCGAAAGAATAGAAAAGGAAATTTGTTTATTTGGTCGAGAGACGTTTAGACGATACAATTGACGCAATCACATTGTGACAAGCATATAGGAAGAACCCAATTAAGCCTAAAATCGACATTGTTACAACGCCATGGTGAACACACCCCTAGTTCATTCTCTCCTACTGATTTTTCCATAAGTTAATTGTTTATTTTGTTTACGATTTGTTACACAAACCCCCCCTTTTATTTACTGGAAACGATTGACGAATAGTCAACTAATTCACTAAAGTCTTAATCATCACCATATTCTCTGTGGGATTCGACCCCAACCTTGTTGGGTTATGTATTTGACAACGATCGCGTATGCTTCTTAAATTGAGGTGTAGTTTGAGCGTTATCAAAAATGGCGCCGTTGCCGGGGAATACGGTTTTTGATTAAGTTTGGTGTTTATTTGACTTTTTGTTATAGTTTCCTGCTTTTATTTTTGTTTGTTGTTTTTGTCGTTGACAGGGTACATAGTCTGTGCATGCCAAGCACCCGGAGCTCGGGTGAAACAATACAACCTTACGATCCCGAGCTTGCTAGAACTTTGAGGCGGAATATGGCCACAGAACTAGAGGCAGCAAGGCTCGCTGCCGAACTGCAGGCCCAACAAAATCTGAATGCTGGTGGTCTGCAGGATGAGGATTTCGAATTAGATGGAGCTGGCGCTACTGGCGCCATCATTGTTCCACCGCTCCCGCCCGGAGCCAAGTTCAACATCACTAGCACGATGATTCAGTTGCTGAACTTGAGAGGAGTGTTCCGAGGTGTCGCTGGGGATGATCCAAACCAGCACTTAATGAATTTCGTGGGCATTTGCAAGTCATTTGAATTGCCAGGAGTGAGTCAGACAGCGATCAGGCTCAGATTGTTTCCGTTGTCTCTGTCTGATGAGGCAGCGTTGTGGTTGACGGAATTGACCCCCGACTCTATCGCAACGTGGGGCGAGTTGAGAGGAGCTTTCCTAGAAAGGTTCTTTCCTCCCTCTCGGATGATACAGTTGAGGGACGAAATCAGCAACTTTAGGCAGCAACCGCATGAAGCACTGCACGAGACTTGGTTGCGTTTTAAGAAGAAACTGACACAGTGCCCGAACCATCAGCTGAACAATGAATTCTTGATGCAAACATTCTACAGGGCACTAAATTCGGCTACCAAGCCAACATTGGACAACGCAGCAGGTGGAGCATTTATGGGTCGCACTTTTGCCGACGCCACAGCTATTTTAGACAGGCTCACCAAGACCAACAGGGCCTGGCACACACGAGATTCAGAGGTTGCAGCTAGCACCTATACAGTTGGTATGTCAGCTGAGCAGCGTAGGAAAGAGGAGGAACGCGACCAAGACATGGCGCACCTGAAAACACAGTTAGATCTCCTGACAAAGCACTTAACGTCAGGAAGTATGGAGAAGGTACAGGTTGTGGGTTCCCAAGGTATAGAGACTGAGGATGCAAATTATGTGGGGGGTTTCCAGGCCAATGGCCAAGGAAACCAAGGTCGGAACTATCCAAACCACTATGAGAATGGTGGCTACAAAAATCGCGACCAAGGAAGCTGGAGGAATAACACCGATAGAGGTGGGTTGTATATACCACCTAGCAATCGGGACAAAACTGGCAGCGAAGCTGAAACGTCCAAACTGGAGAACATGATGGCGAAGATGCTGCTTAAGGTGGAATCGACTGACTCTGGGGTAAAGGCAATGCGTAATGAGTTATCATCATTGAGTCTGGTAGTGGAGTCACACTCAACCGCTATCAAGCAACTAGAGCAGCAAGTGGGTCACATCTCGGCATCTCTAAACCCAAGGAAACCGGGTACTTTGCCGAGCGACACCACCCATCCGAAAAATGACGCAAGCTGCATGGCGATCACCACTAGAAGCGGAAAATTATTACCGGAATCACATCCGGTAATTCAGGCTCAAGGTGATAGTGCGGATGATGAAGAGGCGGTAGAGGAGGAAACTCCAAAGCCCGCAAATAAATGCAAGGAAGCTGAAAAGCTTCCAACGATGATGCCTCGACCACCACCTCCGTTCCCACAGCGTTTGAAAAAGAAAGCTGACGATGGTAAGTTCCTGAACTTCGTGACCATGTTGAAAGAGATTTCAATAAACATACCTTTGGTGGAAGCTCTAGAACAAATGCCCGGTTATGCCAAGTTCATGAAGGACTTGATTACAAAGAAGCGGACGGTAAGCTTTGAGCCGGAAGACAACCTCCATCACTGCAGCGCTATTTCCTCTAGATCATTAGTGGAAAAGAAAGGAGATCCAGGTGCGTTCACTGTTCCATGTACTATCGGGAAGCTCAACTTCGGAAGAGCTATGTGTGATCTTGGGGCTAGCATAAATTTGATGCCGCTAGCAGTGTATGACAAATTGGGTTTGGGACCTCCTAAACCAACGTCCATGAGAGTGATGATGGCTGATCGTTCGATAAAACGACCTGTTGGAGTATTGTCTGATGTGCTAGTGAAGATCGGTAAGCTTATCTTCCCTGCTGACTTTGTGATCCTGGATTGCGAAGTAGATTTTGAAGTTCCTATCATCTTGGGACGACCATTGTTAGCTACGGCGAGAGTGTTGGTTGATATGGAAAAGAATGAACTGACCTTCAGACTAAACAATGAAGTCGTCAAGTTCGATGTGACCAAGCTGATGAAGCGACCAAGTGACATGAGAGTGGTCGCGATCATCAATGCCATTGAGGAAGCCCCTGCGGATGCGTATCTTGAGGAGAAGTGTTTGGTCGAAGCGCTAGCTGTGGTAAGAAGTATGGTGCGAGCGCGTAAACATGTAGAGGAAGGCGGTGAAATTAAATCGAGGAAACGAAAACACCGCAAGAGAATCTGCAAAGAAAGAGCGAAGAAGTTGTCGCGACTAGCGATGGAGCCCAAAGAGGAAGCTGGAACGCCACACTCCATTGAGTTCTCTTGTTTTGGAGACCCAGGCGGTCTCCAACATCATTCCAGAATCTGAGTCATATCGACTTCACAGGTATTCCTTTATTCTCACAGCTTTTAGTTTTCACATGTATGCATTGGGGACAATGCATGAGTCTAAGTTGAGGGTGTTGGGAAACCTGTGAGTCACCACCGAGGGTTTTTGTTGCCGATTTCTTTTCCCTCCGGTGTGCTATCTAGTAGAACCGGCATGTTTAGGTTGTTGTTTTAAATTTTTTTTTTTAGTGTCTATAGCAAGCATGCGTTGTTCTTGTCTAAAAACGAGGCCCCTTGAAAAATTTTCTGGTTTTGAGCTTATGTTGAAACAATTGACTGTCTGGATCCTTGAATGTCATTGTGTGAATATGATTAGAATGAGTATGCTTAAGCCGAGCGGTTGTTTGATAGTTGGTAGCGATATAGTTTCTTGGTGCTAAGAGTGTGTGAGATTTATTGTCATAAATTCTTACTCTGTGCATGCATCTAGAACTTGCCCGGTCTATTTTGTTAAGTTGAAGTTTGGTTGCTTAGGAAAGGATCACAGGCCCTTTTTGATGCAGTCCACTTAGCCTATATGACCGTCCAAATACAAATAATCCCTTTTGATCCCTGTTTGAGCCGTAATTGACCTTATTCTTTCAATAACCTGTCACCATTCCTGTTTAACTTTGAATCCCTATCTTGGCCCTGGTCCTTCCTTGGACATCGTGCACCTCAACGTAGGCAAAACAACCTAAGTTGAGGGTGGCTACTATAGAGGTAAACCCTGTTTTGGCCCTGGTCCTACCAATGGACATTGTGCACCTTGACGTAGGCAATCAGCCTAAGTTGAGGGTGGCTACTACAGTGGTAAAGGAGAAGAAAAAAGAGGATGGAGATGATTGTTGTTGAATAGAATGAAAATCCGGGTGTGCGCCTAAGAAAAGAAAAGAAAAATAAAGAAAGATGAAAAAGATCGAAAAAGAAACAAAAAGAATTGTCAATAAAGAGGCCGCACCTGTATCTAGAATCAAGGAAATAAAAAGGTAAATAAGGATGGATAAAGTGAAGTTATGTGGTGATAAGATGTAAATGGTTCCAAGGAGGGCTTAGTCACTAACCCCTAAATGCATCCTACCTGCACCCGAAGCCTCATTACAAGCAAATACAAGTCCTGTAGTGATCCTAAGTAGCTTTCTGAAGAACTGAAATAGAATAGTAAGGGCAAGCCTATGGTATCGCATGTGCATTGTTTGAAATCGTTTGTGAGTGTGAGCGCTTACCTAGTCCCAAAACTTGTGTGTGGGATTTCTTTGTGGTGAGGGCACCAAGATGTCTATATTGTCTATTGATTGTTAGGATAGCTACGCGTGTGTATGCATAATGTTCTATCATATCGGAATGACATGTTTGGATCCTTGCAAGTTAGTGTTTCATACATTCGTGTGTTACAAGGGAGCATGATTTAATTGAATAAGTTTGAATGAACATGAGTTGCTATAGACATGAGTTTGTGTTCTTAGTAGAGTCGTATTATTGTTTTATGTTATGTTGCTTGAGGACAAGCGAACGTTTTAAGTTGAGGGTGTTGATGTGACGCTAATTTACGCCACTTTCGACTCCTTTTTACTAAGAACAATCGTACGTTTTCAAGCAACCATTGTTGTTTTTGATGTTTTTATGTTGTATTTGTAGGAAATGGAAGCAAACACGAAAACGGAAGAAAATACGAGAAAAACGAAGTTCTGCCTAAGAGTGACGGCCTGAGTGACGGGCCGTCACACATGTGACGGTCCGTCACTGGGACCGTCACACCAAGGCAGAATCTCAGGCGGCACCACTGCCTAGCAGTGACGGTCCAGGCGACGGTCCGTCACTGCCTTGACGGTCCGTCAGCCTGACCGTCACGCTTAGGCAGTGACTCAGGCGGCGACCCGCGTTTTTGGGGATTCCTAGCCCGTTTTGGATTTGGTTTCTTTGACTCCTATAAATACCCTATAAATACCCTATGTTAGGTTTATGTTAGAAATAATTCACCCAATAGTTTTAGAATAGTTTTTAGTCAATTTTTGAGAGCAACAACACATTTTCGGATTCTTGAATTCGTGTTCGTGAGTTCTTGGTTTTTCTTGTTCTTGGATTATTGAAGATTGGTTTTCATTATATTGTAAGAACTTCTTCTCCTTATTATGAATTCAATTATCTTCTCTTTTCTTTATAGCATGATTAACTAAAACTCCCGCAACTAGGGTTGTGGGAGCCATGGCAAACGTAGCAATATAGATTCCGGGTAGCGTTGGGTTCGATATATGTATTGTCACGTTGTTAATCATACTTTATGTCACGTTTTCTAGTGGTTGCAAACATTAGAACATGCCTAGGTTTAGTTTGCTTGAGTAAAGAGATTTAAACCGGAAAAACTTGATTAACAACAAGGATTCGAGACTACAAACTCTCGTCTTAAAGAATAATGCCGTAACTGGATTACTCTACTTGATGTTAGGATTGCTAAGCTAAAAAGCACATCTTTTCGAGGTCGAAAGAATAGAAAAGGAAATTTGTTTATTTGGTCGAGAGACGTTTAGACGATACAATTGACGCCATCACATCGTGACAAGCATATAGGAAGAACCCAATTAAGCCTAAAATCGACATTGTTACAACGCCATGGTGAACACACCCCTAGTTCATTCTCTCCTACTGATTTTTCCATAAGTTAATTGTTTATTTTGTTTACGATTTGTTACACAAACCCCCCTTTTATTTACTGGAAACGATTGACGAATAGTCAACTAATTCACTAAAGTCTTAATCATCACCATATTCTCTGTGGGATTCGACCCCAACCTTGTTGGGTTATATATTTGACAACGATCGCGTATGCTTCTTAAATTGAGGTGTAGTTTGAGCGTTATCATATACCTCTACTCTGCCATATACCCTCCCTCTGGAACACGCTGCCCGAAGCCCCAGGACCAGATGGCAAGGTCCATGGAGGTCCCGTACCCCATACTAAAACCCAGTATCAAGACATGTCATCCAGAAGCAAGTATGGGTTCAAGATAGAGACCCAGTCTCGAATATGCATGTCCAGACCCTGTCCAGGACTAAAGTAGTAGAAAATGCCTCAAAAACCCCTCCAAGAGTGCCCGGTCATAACCTAGTCTAAACAGTAGAAAGTCATCTCAGGTGCTCGGTTTGACCGAGGCTAAAAACCATCCCAATTTAATAAGAAACTCAACTAGCACCCCGTCCCTTCCGAGTCTAGCGTTAATAGTAAAACTGGTGATTGAAATCATAATTTGACCTTCTTTTACCCCAAGAATTTTCACAAGTTAAATCATACCATTTCCAATTCATTTCCATCAAAAATGGGCCCCCGAGGCCATGCAAGGTTTAGAAAATAATTCCAGTAGGCCCGAAGCCCAAACCATAGTAAAACATGAATAAAGCCCCTTTTATATGCATGGAAATAAATTATCAACACAAATAGCCACCCAGCAGCTCATAATTAACATATCGGCCCTGCACAGGCCCATAGCTACTCAGCAAGCATAACCAGCCTAGAAGGATATTTCTATGTCCGGGACTCGCGGACATTCCCAATAACCCACCTTCTATATTACAGAGTCAACAGGGCCTCACAGAACCACAAGGTTAAATAAAACGTATCGGCAAGTACTACAAGCATCGGAGGAACAAAAGTAGGCAGACATGAATAAAGCAGTCAAGGTCTTTGGTACCAACCTAATAATCTAACCCAAGGATGCCAGCTAGTATACTTTTGTACGATATATGCTAAGTATAGGGAGTTTAGACCTGAACCTACCTGTCGTCCGATGACAAGCTGCTAGGATGATGATGTCCAAGCTCAACCGCTCTGAGTAGCTTCAAAACACAAAAATACCTTCCAACGAACGTCCGAATGCCCGTAGTTCCTTCACGGAAATTGTTCCTTACATCCTAAGCTTTGCAAAGACTATATATACGTAGTTTATACTCAAATATAAATAGTTCATAATTAAGCTTAAATTCGGCAAATTTCCTAAAAGGATCATAACTTGATGAAACATCCGTAGAACTTCATAAAAATGATCATAAAAGAGCCCCGAGATGGTTACCTTAGCAAACCAAGTGTAAAGCTTGAAGAACCACCAAGAAATACCAAGTCCTATCTTCTAAAACCAGCTCCAAACATGGCTTATCGCAGGGGAAAATGATTGTCACGCGTAGAGATCGCTTTTCAAGGCACGGGGGAAAACTTTAGCGATAGAAGTCACCAAAAGTGGACCTTGATCACTCAAGAACTCTCTTGAACCCTTCCTTATGTTTTCTCTCTGTTTCAGAACTGTTTTGGTGTTTTAAAACGTGAATTTGAGGCTTTAAATCGATTTTGACCCGACCCGGTTCGCGACCCAGTTTCTGCCCAGACAGTCTGTGGTAAAACAGTCATAACATTTTCCTCCAAGATCAGCGTGACATGAGGTTTTATGCATTGGAAATTAGACTCGTAGACCTTCGATTTGGTAGGTATTGGGACTTTTAACTCTTTATATATTGAGAGAAAAGCTCTGAGATATTTGGCCCAAAGTTCAGAAAATTTATTAAAGAAACTTACGATAACTTTTGCCGACTTGCTTGACTTCAAAACTTATCATACGACCATAAAGACCAAACAAATGGCCCGGGCACCAAACTACCTATCCCGACAAGCCTTAAATGACTTGGGGTCGCTACAGGCAAGCTTTAACGGTACAAGAAAGGTGAAAACGCATAAATGACCGGAAGGGTCATTACATGAAATAAAGTAATAATCTAGCTATAACCTAACAAGACCCCTATAAGCCCAGAAGGTACACTCAATACTACATAAACCCAAATATAACTGTGAATAAATATGGGACAATGCCAGGATATGTGATATGAGATGAATGTGGTGCAAAATATGGCTAATGCGATTAAAAGTAAACCCTGAGTCATATCAAGGGCCGTCGGATCTTATCAACATATCCCATATAATAAACACCTGGAGTATCCTCCTAGGCCATCGGAGCTTATCAATATAAATAGTACGTAAAACTCAGAGTATTCTCATGGACTACCGAAGCTTATCAATTGATATATTAGGTAAACAAAGAAGTTTCGGAGATGTCTCTTGAACCACATGTAAAATTAATATGGATCTTCCAATTCAGAAATCAGAAAAAGGTAGTACAATCCCCTGAGTAATACAAAATTTTGTAGAAAGATGGTACAGTTACCCTATTTAAAGCCTAAAGTTGGTAATAACAGTAGTATGCTCTCCTCGGATCTCCCATCATTTGAAAATAAGTTATTTTTTTCTTTAAAAGCCAATATAAGTTTAAATCAATGAAATTCCCCTCTTGAAATTGAAAGCCATAAAAAAGTGAAGAATTTATCCTTTAAAACCGAATAGCCATAATTTCCCTCTAAAATCTTGTCATAGACAATGCACATATGTAAGTGGATGTATGCATTCGAAACTCAGGTGTATGTATGCATATACATATATATATATATATATATATATATATATAAATACGTATGCACAGAACTATGCATCAACATAGGGCCTTTCACCCTTAATACAAAGATTATACTAACCTGGGATCTAGCCAGCCCAAACCATGACCTGAGGGCCATAATCTCATATCATAATGAAACACAGAAAATAACGTGATAATAATGACAAGATCTAGAGAAAGAAAACTACTCTACCACGAGCTACTACTGATAAGTTGGTATTTTACCAACCTTTTTAACTCTTAATCTTATACTTTTGCTATCCTTATTGCAAAAAATAGTGCATTTGACATGATTTACTTCTATTTTATAGGTTTATGTGGCTTGGAAGTTATCGGGAAAGGAATAGAGTGAAAATAAGTCAAAATGGAGCTATTTGGAAGAAGTGAAGTCACTAGCAGGAATTGGCTTCCGTGACCGTAAAGGTCAACAATTTAGTCAAGCCTCACATATGCAGTGGACCACTCGCATAGGAAAAGTTTAACCAGACAAAGACTTTTTGTGTATGTGGTGGACTGCCTGCGAAGGCAAAGAAGGATGCGGCATCTACAGGGTAGATTTGGAAAATCACATATTTTGATCCCTAATTGACATAAAACTCATCCAAGTCATTTTGGAAATCATCTTTGATCTTTCACACAATCTTTGGACTTTTTTCACACCTTCAACCTATCTTTGCAAGATCGGAGAGCAAGCTCACACCCTACACTATTGGAGTGAAGATTGAATGCTTAGATTGTTAAATTCTTAATTTCTTTCTTCAACTCTTAATTTGTATTTCTTAATTGTAGGTGCAGTTGTTAATTTGATATTTGTATATTGTGTTAGAGATAAAAAAAATATTTGGATTTGAATTCTTATCTTGTGCTTTTACCATAAATTGAATATTTTCTAGTTTATGAATTGGATCTTTGAATATCTAGTTAATCTCATGCTTGAATTAATTTCTAAAAGGATTTATCAACCCTTGGACTTGTCCTCTCACTTTTATTTGGCTTGAAAGAGTGAATCGAAGTTGGGGGAAAGCTAATTAGCACTAACTTGGGGATTTAAACCTCATTTTATGGATTTAATCTAGAAATAGGCAAATCCTTGTATTGTTCATAATTGGAATATCTTTGTTGACACTTAGCTAGGTTTGGAACTAGTTGAGAAATATTCACTAATTATTGAGGACTAATACTTTAGATTCCAAGGCATATTTTAATTGACCCGTGATTAATTAATAAGTAGGTGATTCAATTGTAATGGATCGTATGGATATGAATTGAATCTCATTCCCAAATCTCCCTTGTTATTCTTGTGTTGTGAAGGTCATTGATCAACCTATCCTCTATTTGATTTCTTTTTATCATTGTTCATGTTTCTAAACAAAAACTCCCAAAAATATTTTGTATTTTCGTTCTTTAGACTTTAGTAAGTTGTTTTAATTCCTTATTTTTTCAATCGCCCTCGATATTGTTCCTTGTGGGGTTCGACCCCGACTCTTGTTGAGTAACTTATTTTGCAATAACCATAGCTACATCCTTAATTGGAGAGTTGTTTTGGACATTATCAAAAATGGCGTTGTTGCCGGTGAACAATTTAGCGTATTCAGTTAGTATAGAATTTAAGCCTACTTGGTTTAGTCCAACTTGTGAATAGTTGTTATTTTTGTTTTAAGTTAGTTTTCATTTTTGCTATTGATGAATCTATGTCATCTTAGAATGCTAATGTTTTTGATGGTTGCAACCCATATTTTAATGATCCATATCGTTTGTGTGTAGGACACCATTTTTGGCAAAATTGTAGAATTGGCCCTCGGAGAGGGAGGTATTCACCATCTCAATCCTATGATGTCTATAATTACTATTAATGTGATGATCAAAAAGGACATTCAAGTAATCATCCTAACTCTCATGCCTCCTCCCCTGTTTATGCTAATAGAAATGCTACTGGGGCTTGTGATATTAATAGGATCCATGACTTTGCACGTGAAGAAAAAAGTACCCGTTCAGAAAGCATACATGCAATGCTCCAAACTCTCTTGGACATGACAATTGAGATAGATGAGGATGTAAATTCCATGGAGAAAGAAACAAGAGTGTCTTGGAAATCACGGCAATACTAACAAGAAGAATGATGTGCCATAGATGAAACTCTCACAACACAATCCATAGTGGATGTACCTACTCCTCAAGAAGAAATGGTTGAAGAAGTGGTTTCATGCCAAGTGAATGATCCAAAAATGCTTAGTAACCACATAGAAAGTTGTTGAGTTGAAGAGTTGGCTCATCGTGAAGAAAAAATCTCTAGTTTTCAAAGAGAATATGTTGAGGAGATATTGAGAGGCATGGGAGATAAAATGAAAATTGCGGGCTAGCATTAAGTGAATTTCATCAAGAAGAAAAACTTGATGTGGATGAAAAAGAGGACACACTTGAGATTCATGAGCAAAGAGTGAGTTGTCAACCAACCATTCCACAAGCAAATCAAAATGCCAAGAGTGAATGAATGACACTAGAGTTTCAAACCAAAGCTCAACCAATCATTTGTGAGGACTTTAGTTCATTCGAGGGTGAGGATGTCATGAATAGGGAAACCTTACAAATGGAGATACCTAAATCTCATTCCAACCTTTTGTTAACATTGTGCTTGGTTGGATGGATGAAAATCGAAGTAACCGAGCCTATGGAGAATTTTAGAGGGAAGGAGGATCGAGGTATGTTCATTTTGAGGTTTATCATGCATAGAATACAAAATGACATCCCTCATTTGAAGGTGAAAAAGTGAAAAATGTGACACTGAGGAAGTGGTCATCTTGTGTTCTTACCTTCACCCCGTGAGTATCACCAGGTTCTTCATTCAAAAATAGGGAAAAGATTCAAATCCTCTAAGTGGAGAGACCAGTAAAGTTTCTTGCATTGCATCGTGATGTTAAATTCAGCGCTTGATGGGAGGCAACCCATCATTTAAATAATTTTTACTTGTGCTTTACTTCACTTTTTGTGATTTTTGATGTGTTTTTAGGTGTGAAAAAGGAAGGGGATAAGGACCCAAGCATTGGAGACCACTAGATAGACTTGCAGAGCATATATGAGTCGTATGTGAGAAGCCATGGAACGCAGGTGCAAAGCCTATGGAAACCAGTGAGCTGAGTAAGAAAATGAAAAAATCTTGTCATACAGGCCTTCTTTGCATACACGGTGGACTGCCTGCGAATGCGATGGTCAAATAGTCTAAGACCTTTCACGTACACAGTAGACCACCCACGAATGGGAGAAATGAAAAGTTCTAGGTACTTAACATTTTGAACAAAAAGAGGAACCAAACTTTTGAAACAAACCAGTGGTTCCTCTTCCTTGAACCAACAAACTATTCCATCCAACTCTTCCATTCATAGCTTTGTTAAAGTTGCAACTTCTCAGGTTTGTACATATGTTCCTCACTATTTCATGAAATTTGTTTCTATTTTTAAATTTTGGGTGCTAAAACAGTGATCACAAAGAAGCTTGATACCGGAAATCTTAGTCTCTAATGATCAATATTTGAGTGTGCTTTAAGTAAATGTTTGTTGGGTGAGATTGGTTGAGAGTTGAGCGTTTTATGTGTGTGAAATTTTGTGCAAATAGAATCCTAATGGCTTGTGAAATCGAGCATAAAATATGGCAACTTTCAATTGTTTGTCAAAATACCTCAAAGACTTCTGAACTAGGCAAAAGAGAAGACCTTCACGAAAATGCAGTCTTCTGGTCATGTACGCGAAGAAGAATTTTTCCTGAAATTTTTTTTGCCTTTGTGAACGCGATCCATTGGCATACGCGAAGAATAGTGCCTGGCAATCCCAAAAACAATAGCCTTGCACAACTTAGCTCGGGACTTTTTTCACATATTTCTTTGGCCTAAATACTTCCTAATACATTATTTTAAGTGTCCACAAGGACGTTTGACATATTGGCTTCTTTTGTAGGTGTTTTGAGCTTAAAATGGCTTCCTATGGCATTGAAATCGAGCATGAAAATGTCTCAAACATTGAAATAGAGGAGAACTTTGATCATGATAGGTTCTTATCAGTAGCATGTGAGCGAAGATATAGTGAGCTCTTGTCCAAAACCATTGTCAAGGAAAGAGGTATCAACATGGAAAAGGTCAAAGGTAAGATGCTGAACTTCTATAAGAGATTGGTAGAGAGCAAGTGGATTAGCTTTTCTCCTCAACCTATCAAGGCTAATCACATAGTGGTCATGGAGTTCTATGCTAATGCATCGACTATCGATTTCAAAAAAGCCTTGGTTACTACTGTTTGGGGTGTCCAGGTTAGTTTTAACTCTGAGATTATCAATGCAATCTATAGCCTCCCAATGCATATAATAAGGTGTTTAAGGAGAGATAAAATTAGTGGTTGGTTGACAAGTTGCACGATAGAGTGACTCTGACTTGGTTGAAATTGAAGAAAGGGGTTGATTCTTATGGTTTCACTGCTAAAGCCAAGTCATGGATTTCGATCATTTGTGTAAGGGTCATACCTTCTACTAATGATATTGATGTGACACTTGAGCAAGCAACACTCATAGAAGGTTTGCAAGTGAATGTGGGGCTACATATAGTGGATCATATTGAAAAAGTAGCTATGGAGAGGTCTACGAGTCTTTTCTTCCCATCCTTGATTACTTAGTTGTGCAATATGGTTGGGGTGTTTCAATGCAAAATTAATGTTGAGAAGAGTCTAGTAGCCTTGATCCATCCATTGTTAAAAAGAGAGGCCAAGGACAAGCTTAAGAAGAGAAAGATTGATATCTCATCCTCATCCTTTGGGAAGCTCACAAATGATTCCACTAAGTCCACAAGTTCTTCCACAGTTGCATTTGGGTTATCTGATCCCATGGACCACTAGAGTCTGGGCCTTACACCATGTGCCATATTTCCAGTCAGATTCATGGAGTGAGTTTGCATATTCAGCAGCTGCTAGCTGGACTTCCTACTGGCCCACCTGGGCTGATATATCTGCATGCACTGATTCCCCACCATCCCTTGCAAAGGTGGTTTCTAACCAAAATCTAATCTCTGGGAGACTAGATTCTATGAACAATAGGTTGGAGCACATAAGTCACAAGCAAGTCAAAGTTGAAAAGCGATAGAGAAAGTACAAGGAGCATGAAAAGATGAAATGCAAGTTCCTGAATAAGATGATGAATATATTGATATCCTTCTACAGGTTGAGTAGGTTGGATGAGGATGAGGATGATGATAAGGCATAACTACAGTTTCCCTCCACCTCTAGTTCTGATTGATACACTCAGGGATCCCCCTCAAACTGATCTCATGTTTTGATTTATATGCAGTGAGGGCACTGCAATCTATTTAGTTGGGGTGGCATATTTTTGTTGTATTTGTGCCCTTGTTGGGCTTGATTTTATCTTATGTTGACTTTTTCTCTTGTTGGGCTTGATATTTTGATTTATATATGGATATTTGTACGTCGTTATTGGGCTTGTTATGATATTTTGTGCCCTTGTCGAGCTTATGTTGCTTGATGAAGATTTTGGTGGTTTAGTTCTTTAGTTTCTTTTGTTATTTTTTACTTTTACTTTCCTTTTCTTTGGTTTGTAATAAGTGTTGGTGTTGAGTGACAAATCCTGATGATAGATTGAGTGATGATTTTCTTAAGGGAAATTGTCACTTTGTCGGGTATGTTGAGCCAGGGAAAGTCTGAGTACCCATTAGGTTTCGTATCGAAGTTGATTTTGTTTGAAATTTGTGTTATGATTGGGATTAATATAGTATATGGTGAAGTCTGAGTAGAAATCATTCGGTTGAGATGAATGATTGTCCCTATGATAGATTGGGTGACATCATTCTTAAGGTCAAATGATCATCTCGATTGAGTGGGTGATTTGTGATTTTTGAAAGCTATTGATGAAAACATGACTTGCTTAGTACCAACATATTTAAGTCTTGAAATGTGATTTTTTGGTTGGTCTCTTTTTGGGGAAGTCTGAGTACCCAAGAGAAAGTGTAGTTCAATGTTGCCACTTGCATTAGCTGCTAGCCACTGTCTAGTTTCTACGCCTCACTTGTGCGCCACATGCCCCCACCTGTGAGCATAAGTGGCATGCAGAAGCTAACGAAAGTGTCTTGCCAGCCAGTATCAAGCTTCTGTGCCTCACATGTGTGTCATAGGTTCCCACTTGTGAGCGCAGGTGGCACGCAGAAGCCAAACATTGGCATGAAAATTGTTGGTTTTTAATGGTTGAGTAATGAATCATGTTATGACCTTTAGACTCAATTTTTAGCTCTTTTGTTCATGAAGTAGTCTATTTAGGCTATGATTGATTTTCTTTGAATCATTTATTTCAATTGGTTAGTGGATACATATTCTATTTTAAGTTGCATGTGCCATGTGTAGTGAGGTCTATTTGTGTGTTCTCTTGAAATTCTTGTAATCTATAACTTGCCCAAAATGTGTTTCAAGGGAAAATTCTAGAGTGTGCATGGTTTGGAAAATATTATTAGGCCTTCCTTGGACCATCACTTTGCCGTAAATTCCTACCCTTACATATTTTCCCTAGTCAACCCCCTTTGAGCCTTTAACCTTTTCTTTGGAAACCAAGTTACAAGCTTTACCATTTTGTTCTAGAATTGATCATCTTTTGATACCCTCCTCAAATGTGGGCTTAAAGCCTAAATTTGAGATGAGATATGTTAAAAGTGCAAAAATAGGCTAAAAGCCTAAGGTTGGGGGTATGGTGAAAAGTGGTGATGTAGTAGCTATTTGAAAGGTGGGAAACATGAAATAAGACCTTCCTTGATGTGTAGAAAAGGACAAAAAAGAAAAAGGAAGGGAAGGAAAAACAAAAGTTGTGATAAAGGGAAGACTAGGTGATGGATGTATTGAAAAAGGTGAACAAGGGTGGAAAGTTGTGAAGAAAGTGTGTTTATATTTCAAGTTGTGGTGATTATGGAGGATTTGAGTCACTTTTTCCAATTTGTGTACTTACCTTAACCCCAAAGAGTACATTTCAATCTTCAAGTCCTACTTGATTTCAAGCCAAGTGTGTCTACGTTAGTGGCGATCCACATGAAGGGCAAGCATATGCTATTACTTGATTGCATTTGAACTTCTTTGTGAGATAGAGCGTTTATTATTTTGATTCTTATCCCAATTGTGTTGCCATCTTCTTACTTATTATAGGATGAATCTGATTAACTTCCTGAACCACCAGATACAATGTTGACCGGTTTGATTATTGCTCCAAGTCAATTTGTTGTCATTGAAATCTCAATCAAATAATCCAAACGAGAAAATCATATCTTTAAAGCTCATCACTTCAATAAAGGCATTGAAGTCAGGAGGCCGACCCCCAAGTTTTTTCTAATGGATCCGCAATTACATTAAAGAATTGCTTTGATAAAGTATGGATACTCTCTTGATTTGTGAAGGCACATGTGATTTGATTCGTGAAATTGTTCCATTTTTCAATTAAGAGGAATGAATAAAAGAAATTTGCTTGGTTCTAATGAGGTAAATTTTGAGGCATTGATGTCATGATTCGATTGTTACTTCGAGTAAGTGTTGCTTGAATACCCGGATTGGAGTGAAAAGTTTTGAAAAAGGCCAGTAATACACATATTTTGAATTAATTGTAGGTACCAATCAAAGTCATGTGTTTTTTTAAAGTGAATTCTCCTTGATTTGTCATGATGTCAACGCACTTATGCTTTTGTGTCCCTTGAAAATGAATTAGATTTTTGAATTTGCTTGAGGACAAGCAATAGTTCAAGTTTGGGAGTTTGATACGTTGGTATTTTTCTAACTTATTTAGCTCTTAATCTTATACTTTTGCTATCCTAATTGAGAAAAATGGGGCATTTGACATGATTTACTTTGATTTCACAGGTTTATGTGACTTGGAAGTGATCGAGAAAGGAATCGAGTGAAAATAAGTCAAAATGAAGCTATTTGTAAAAAGTAAAATCACTGGCAGGATTTGGCCTTTGCGAACTCGGTGGGCTAGCCGCAAACACGAAGGTCAATAATTCTATCAAGCCTCGTGTATGTAGTGGACCGCTCACGTAGGCGAAGGTCAACTAGACAAAGACTCTTTGTGTACGTGGTGGACCGCCCGTGAAAGCAAAAAAGGATGCGGAAACTATAGAGAAGATTTGGAAAACCACACATTTTGATCCCCAATTCACATAAAACTCATCCAAGCCATTTTGGAAAGCATCTTTGATCTTTCACATAATATTTGGTTGTTTTCACACCATAGACCTAACTGGGCAAGCTTGAAGAACAAGCTCACACCCTACACCATTAGAATAAAGATTGAATGCTTAGATTAGAAAATTCCTAATTTATTTCTTCAATTCTTTCTTTGTATTGCTTAATTGTAGGTGTAATTATTGATTTGAGATTTAGATATTGTGTTACAGATAAACAATATTTGGGTTTGAATTTTTATCTTGTGCTTTTACAATTAATTGAATATTTTCTAGCTTATGAATTGGGTCTTTGAATATCTACTAAATCTCATGCTTAAATTGATTTCTAAAGGGAGTGATCAACCCTTGGACTTGCCATCTCACTTTGATTTGACTTGAAAGTGTGAATCGAATTTGGGGAAAGGTTAATTAGCACTTATTTGGGTCTTTAAAAAGGAAAATCCTAGTGTTGCCCATAATTGGAATATATTTGTTGACACTTAGCTAGGTTCAAAAGAACTAGTTGAGAAATATTCACTAATTATCGAGAGATATTGGTGGATACTTGAGATTTCAAGGCATATTTTGATCGATCCATGATTAATTAGTAAGTAGGTGATTCAGTTGTAATGGATCGTATGGATGTGAATTGAATCCCATTCCCATATCTCCCTTGTTATCCTTTTGTTGTAAAGGTCATTGATCAACCTATCCTCTATTTGATTACTTTTTATCGTTATTCGTGTTTCTAAACAAAAAAAAACCCAAATCATTTTATCTTTTCGTTCTTTGGACTTTAGTAAATTGTTTTAATTCCCTATTTCCTCAATCTCCCTCGAAATTGTTCCTTGTGGGATTTGACCCCGACTCTTGTTGGGTAACTTATTTTGTGATGATCGTAAGCCACCTTCTTAATTGGATAGTTGTTTTGGACGTTATCAACTACCCTAGCTTAAATTAAGGATACCTATTCTAGAGTAAGTACTATATGGAACTACTACAGTAACTACCAACTCCCAAGAAACTCCACCTAAGGCAAGAAGCTAACCGAAGCTGAGCTAAGGCTCGCAACTAATCAAAATTAAGATAAGCACAAAGCATACTGACCTGGAGTCTAGCCAATCCAGCGTTCATGGCCTCGGACCAACAAATATACAATAAGTAGAATACAATACGAGAAAGAAACAACAAGTATAAATCAATAGCAAACGTCTACCTTATCATGAAATCCTTGTCTAATTTTATGCTAAGGATCCCTAATCTAATAAACTCAAGATATGAGAAGCCTAAACTAAGCTAAGGTATTCGATCCTAATCCCAAGGATACTATACATTCTACACCAAGAATTATAGGAGCAATTATAGCCTACACTAAAGATTTCCAAGCGAAGTTCTACTCTAAGGCCTCTAAACAAGCTATAAGGATCAAAATACCTAGTTAGAACGTATCCAAACCACAAAGTCCCACCAAACATTAGCAAATTACCATATCCATACCTTAAACGAGCAAAGTCTAAAAGTAAGTACACCATAACCTACCTAGAAGCTAAACACGCACTGATGAACCCACTGACTGGAAGCCTTTCTCCTCCGAGAAGCCTCTGACTACTGCCATGTTATCAAGATAGTAATCTACGTATTAAAATGTAAAGAATGATACCCATATTACTACTTCAGAATTCGGGCCAGAATTCAGGTTGAAAATCACCCAAGGGACCCACTTAAAAAATCATAAAATAAATTTCACAATAATGACCTTCATAGGAAAAAAATCACATGCTCAAATTTTGAGCATGATCAGCCTCCAAAATCGAGTCCAAATCAGTCCCCAAAGTTGACAAATCAAAACAAGGATTAAATTAGAATTTTAATTGTAATGACCCTATAGGTCATTTTTCTATTTTTGTACTTTTTTTGCATTTTGAGCTTTCCCATAGCGGCTATAGGTCATTTATGACTTGCCAGAACTGACGGTTCAGTTTCTGAGTCATTCATTTGTGTTTTAAGTTCATTTCCCTATTTTGTAACTCTTAAGCTTGGTAGAGTTGACTTTGGTCAATATTTGGAGAAGACGGACCCAAATGGGAATTCCATCAGCACTGTTAGCTCTATAATGTCGACTTTGGACTACAGGGCCCATTGGTTTGGGTCCCAAGGCTTCCGGACTCATTTTGAACTATTGGGTTCAATTTTGGTAAAAGTTAGTTCTTGGGCGTGGGGCTTACTTTTTCTTAAAATGATCTCCGTTGGGATTTTTGTAGATTTTGTTGAGTCTAGAATGCCACTATTTATTGAGTTGCATAGTTCGTTTGTGTCCGTGGGACCCCTGATGAATCCTGAGGTTCCATCTGATGACTTTTTAACCTTAAACTTCTGCAGGTTTTAGCTATTGCTGGTGTGTCCGTATTTGCGACCATTGGCAACTTTTGCGTATATCGCATTTGCGGCAAAAGGTCCACTTTTGCAGACACCACTTCTGTGAGGAACCTTCGCTTTTGTGGAGGTACGGGTGAATAGTGACCTCTTCTTTTGCGAAGGTTTTGTCGCTTTTGTGACATCCGCTTTAGCGGAAAAACCTCCACTTTTGCGGAAAACCTTCTGCTTTTGCGGAGGTAGCAGAGTTTCTATATATGCTTCAAACTTCGTTTTTATCTCCTTCTTAACCAAAAATCCTCCATTTTTGAGCTCATAAGCACTGATCCAAGCTCACATTTCCATCCTTCTTGGTCTTGTAAGTTTCGTTGAATCCCTCTTCTCTATTTTGTTGTTTAATTCTCGTTGTTTTCGTTAAATTTCCATTGGTTCCTTGTTAAATTCTTCTTTGATCAAGTGTACTTTAGGGCTGTTTTGGACCCTAAAACGAGTTCCATTTGTGCTCAACTTTTTGGCATGGGTTTATAAATCCGTTGTGAACATAATTGTGAAATTTGTTTTCTTTTTCATTACGCGGGCCTCGAAAGTCATTTTCTAACCTGATTTCCAGCCCAAATATTTTTATAGCAATATAGGTGTCATTCTTCTCGTCTTAAAACCTAGATTATGTTCTTGATAACATGGCAGCTTTTTGAGGCTGTTTGGAAAGGGAAGGCACACGAGTGATGGTTCGTGTTTGCACTTCAACCCCGAGGTACGTTACAGTTTATTTTTCCTTAGACTTGAATTAGTTAGATTCTATTTTTTACAAATTATTAGAACGCTTGGTAGTATCTTAGAGTAGATATAGGCTTAAATCTTGTGATTGTATAAATTGGTCATTTTGGGACTCCAGAGTAGAATTATACTGTTTATCCTTAGTTTAGGAGCTTGTAGAATTTCTGTGGCTAGCCTAGAATCCTTTGAAAGCTTTTAGGAGATTTTAAAGGTAGAGTGGGTGTTTCTGCTCATTTTCATGGTTAATTTACATTCTTCCATTTTATTTGTAGTTACTGCGTAACTATGGGCCCGAGGCCATAGCTTTGGACTGGGCGGAGTTCCAGGTAAGTATCTTGTTTAGAAAGCACCCTTGCCCTATTTTGATATATGCTTCTATATTTACTTGATTGTTGTATGGATTAGGCATGTGTATATATTCATTCATGTGAGCATGAACATGGCATAAAAGAGGTGTTTCAGTGTTACTACATATTTCAAACTTTTACCAGGATCTTTACTACTGATTTTCAGAATTGAAAGCTGAGACGCCTCCCTTTTTACTGTTTTAAGTTCCATGGAGGGCTTTTTATGTAGTGCGTGTCCAATGTTGGGTTTTTGGGCTCACATTTACTTATTGCATGTTTGATTTTGGGTTTTTGGACTCCTATTTACTTACTATTCGTTCGATGCTGGGATTCTGGACTCATATTGTCTTTGTCACATACTGCACCGCATCTATCTCCTATTGCACTATGTTATACGTTGATTAGTTCTATGGTGATTGTCTGATTTCTTTATTATTTTTATCCTTACCATCTGTTAGACGTATGGCTCTTTTTGTTCAAGTGATAATAAGACTTAGGTGGATCCGTGTAGTTAGCTTACTTTCCTATAGTTTATATTATATATTATCTTTCTGAGCTCGGTCAGCCTATGATGCCTACTGGGTAACCATTTTTTTGGTACTCATACTACATTTTGCATCTTTTTCTGATGCAGCACCTAGTACGAGCCACCCTCATTGATCCTTCTATCATTCGTGGCCAACTGTTGTTGGATTATAGTGAGCTCTCGGATTTTTGGAGACTTTTACTACTTTCCTTTTACATTTCTATCTATATTTTTTATTTTGGATAAAAAGTTCTTGTTGTATAGCCACTCCGTACTTTAGACGCTTTTGTAACCGATGACACCAGGTCTGGGGTTAGTTCTTGTATATGTATTTTATTCTCGGTCACTATAGCGCCATTATGTTGTATATTTATTATAGTTTGTATGTATCTATACTGTGGCCCCTATTCCCTTACATTTCTCTCCCACTTTCTTTATTAAAATTGTTTTATTTTACTTTAGCATTGTTGGGTTGGCTTGCCTACCAGGGGTTATGTAGGGGCCATTGCGGCCCACTTTTTGGGTCATGACAGATTGGTATTAGAGCTCTAGGTTCACTAGTCTTATCAGTACAAGAGCAAAGTGGCTAGTAGAGTCTCATGGATTGATATGATGACGTTCGTATCCTATGTGCAAGAAGCTATAGGACATTCCTAGGAAAGATTTCATCTTGTTTGATTCCTTATCGTGCGCCCTTGACCTTATCAACTTCTAAGTATCTTGTTGTTTCACTCTTTCTCATATTTTTCGGATGAGATTAGCAGCGGGTGAGGACGAGACCCCTACACATACAGCTAAAGCTCCAGCTAGGGGATAGGGTAGAGGTCAACCCAGAGGTCAAGGTAGGAGATGCGCTGCGGTGCTAGCTCAGACCCATACTAGATTGCCATCACCAGAGCCTGATATTGTGGTTGAGGAGGTACAATATAAGCCAAAGGGTGTGAGGCCATCCCAGCATCCGGCAGGTTTCGTGGCTACTCTAGTGCTACAGGACACTTTGGTTCACTTGCTTGGGTTTCTAGAGGGTACATCACAGCTAGCAGCCTCAACTGGTACTCTGATTAGTTCTCAGGTCAAAGACAAGGCTCATACTTCAGCCTAAGTAGTGACACAGGGTTTAAGAGCATAGCCTTCTACTAGGGCTCCCCGATTAGAGGTGTTTCTAGTTCCCACTATTATCCCACCTATTCTAGTTATGCCTGTTAATTCTTTTGAGGAGCAGAAGATGCTTGGTAGGTTTCTGAGATTGGGTCCCCCAAGGTTTTCAGGTGCTCTTAGGGAGGATGCGCATGAGTTTCTGACTAGTTTCCAAGAGAGATTAGATAATATGGGATTGGTTGAGTCATATGAAGCATATTACACTGCATTTCAGTTGGATGGTCTAACAAAATAGTTGTGGAGGTCGTATATAGTTTGCAGGCCAGTCGGGTCACCTTCACTTACTTAGGCACAGTTCTCCGCAACTTTTCTAGAGAAGTATGTACCGTTTAACTTGAGAGAGTGGTTGATGAATCAGTTCTCTAGGTTAAAGAAGGGCTTCATGTTTGTTTTTGAGTACAAGGTCCGCTTCTAAGAGTTGGCTAGGCATGCCACTATGATTCTTCCCACCGAGGATAAGAGGGTGTGTCGCTTTGTCCGAGGATTGACTTTACAGCTTTGCTTGGCTACAGAGGGTATGGTAGCATCAGTACAGTCCTTCCTAGAGGTAGTAGAACATGCCTGCACTATTGACATCATACTTGACAAGGCCCAAGAGGGCAGCAATAAGAGGCCCACTATTTGGGCAATTACGGCGGTTCATAGGCATGTGGCAGAGGCTACTTTGGTAGAGGCCAGCATAAGCATCATTTCCAGCCAAACTGGCCTGTTTAGGCAGCACTACAAATTATAAAAGGATAATATAGTCAAGTAGTCAGGGCTTGTACTGTCTCCATGTGGTGTACATTCTAAGTATTTGGGACATGACGACCAGTCGGGTTCAGCGGGTTATGTATCTCGGACTTCAGCAGGCAGGGGATGCTTTGAATATGGTGATTTAGGGAACTTTATCAGAGATTGTCCAAGGGTCATGCACAATGGTCAGAAGGGTCAGATGGTTTAGGCCCCCAGTGCTCAAGCACCACCATCCAGAGGCGGTGCACATGGTAGTAAGGGTGGTCCCTAGGGTGCTAGAGGCAGTCCTTAGTCTGGTAGATCAGGTGATCATAGCGGTCGTAGCCACGTGTATCCATTTTTGGGCCGTCTAGAGGCTAAGGCTTCAGATTCTATCATCAGAGGTACGATCTCCATTTGTCATTAGTCAGCTTCTGCTTTGTTTGACCTGGGGTCTACATTCTCCAATGTATCTGCTTACTATGCTACTAATTTAGAGTCTACTTATGAGTTATTATTTGTGCCTTTGCATGTAGCTACCCCAGTAGGAGATGCTTTAGTAGTGGATCATGTATATTGGTCTTTTATGGTGACTATCCTAGGGTATGACATGTGGGTAGACCTGATTGTGCTAGATATGGTTGATTTTGATGTGATTTTTGGCATGGATTAGTTGTTGCCCTATCGTGCGGTCTTGGATTTCTTTGCCAAGACCATTACTCTATGGATGCCTGATATCCCTCTTATAGTAAAGAAGGGCACTGATAGCCACATGTCGAGGGGAGTTATATCTTTCTTGAGCACCCAGCATTTGGTTAGGAAGGGGTGCTTGGAATATCTTACTTACGTTCGTGATACTAGTGTCACCACACCTTTACTTGAATTAGTTTTTATGGTTTGTGAGTATTTGGATGTGTCTCCTTCAGATCTACTAGGTAATCCTCTTGATCATGATATTGACTTTGCCATTGATGTTGAGCTATACACTCAGCCTATTTCTATTCTGTCATATCAGATGGCACCATCTGAGTTAAGGAAGCTTAAGGATCAGCTCTAGGATTTATTGAGTAAAGGGTATATCAAGCCTAGTGTGTCTTTGTGAAGTGTTGTAGTTCTATTTGTGAAGAAGAAGGACGAGTCCATGCATTTGTGTATTGACTATAGGCAGTTGAATAAGGTGACAGTTAAGAATAGGTATTAGATGCCACGTATTGATGATCTGTTTGACCAGCTACAGGGTGCAGCGGTGTTCTCTAAGATAGACTTGAGGTCTGGGTATCACCAGTTTAGGATTAGGGCTCCATAAATCCCAAACACTGCATTTAGGACTCAATACGACCATTATGAGTTCATAGTCATGTCCTTTGGGTTGACTAATTCCCTAGCAGTTTTTATGGAGTTGATGAATCGTGTGTTCAGAGCCTACCTGGATTCGTTTGTGATTGTGTTCATTGACGACATTTTGGTATATTCGAGGAGTAGAGAGGAGCATGAGCAGCATCTGATAGTTGTACTTCATACATTATGAGACCATCAGTTATATGCCAAATTCACTAAGTGTGAGTTTTGGGTGGAGTCTGTGGTATTCTTGAGGCACATGGTGTCCAAGGATGGGATTATAGTAGATCCGGCAAATATTGCGGTAATTCATGATTCGGCTAGGCCTACTTCTCCTACCAAGGTTTGCAGTTTCATCGTGTTGGCAGGTTACTGCAGATGGTTGTGGAGAGGTTTTCTTCTATCGCAGCTCCATTGACTAGATTAACTCAGAAGAATGTTCCCTTTCAGTGGTCATATGAGTGTGAGGCAAGCTTTCTGAAGCTGAAGACCGTATTGACTTCATGTTTGATTCATACTCTTTTGGTCAAGGGTCAGGGGTTTATAGTGTATTGTGATGCTTTAGGTATTGGTTTAGGTTGTGTATTGATGCAGCAGGGCCGAGTTATTATGTATGCTTCTAGAAAGCTGAAGGCACGAGAGAAACTACCCCACTCATGACTTTGAGTTAGCAGTGGTAGTCTTCACATTAAAGATTTGGAGGCATTATCTGTATGGCGTGCATTGTGAGATCTTCACTGACCATCATAGCCTTCAATACATCTTCGGCCAGAAGGATCTAAATTTGAGGCAGCGCAGGTGGTTAGAGTTACTGAAGGACTATGACATCTCTATTTTGTATCATCCGAGCAAAGCAAACGTGGTAGCCAGAAGATGGTGAGTGTTTAGTGGTTTCTAGCCTGTTGAGGATCCGGTTATTAGAGTAGATTATTGAGGGACTAGTGACTTCTGTATTATTGAGGCACTATTTGTGGTCTCCTGAGCTGTTGTGTGTACCAAATTCTATTCTTGACCTGGTTTTTGATTAGTGGTTCTCGGTACCTTGCGGGTTAGTTATTCCATCCTAGGGTTGTACTTCTGAGTTATTTTTGTCTATGATTATCTGGTAGTTGGGTTTTTAGCATGACTTGTTCTTATTGCTTCCTGTTAGATTATATATTGGCTTGCTTCCCATCTTTCCCTTTTACTTGAGGTTACCGATACACCGCCCTTTTTCTTAAACTCCCTCTTTATATATGATGTTGTTGCAAGGATTCCAGGTGCGTCTTCCTTTCTTTCACCTGTGTTTCTGTGTATGTATATCTTCTGTGGCTACCATAGTTTGCTTGTATTCTTGTTGATTCTACATGCTAGTTTCCTTATGCTTCCTCTTTGTTTCTGTAATTGTTTCCTTGTATTTTACTTATTACTGCTTTTATATTTTATATGCGCTCAGTCGGCCGATGATGCCTATTAGGTACCCGTTGCTTAGCAATTAGTGCTCATACTACACTTCTGCACTCTTTGGCGCAAATATTAGTGTGAGCTTTTACCGTTGATCACGTGGAGACTCATGCAGCTCCTGGATATTCGAGACTAGGGTGGCCTAATGACCGAGGCTTGACCGCATCTCATCTTTTGTACTGTTACTCTTTATGTATTCAGAGACAGTTGTGTAGTCTATTTTTTTACTTCTAGAATTTGTATGGTATTTAGAAGCTCATGTACTATCGATACCAAGTCTTGGGTTGGTGTAGCTTTATTGTATATATATATATGTATTCAGGTTTTTACTTTCGCATTGTATTTATCTTATTCTGCTTCCATTTATTTTAGCTTCTCATTCGTATTGGTTAGGTAGTAGCCCATTACTAACCATTCTGGCTTATGAGAATTGGTTCACCTACTGGGGGTGTAGGTGCCATCATGACCTGAGAAATTGGGTCGTGACACATACTGTATTAGTCACATACTGCACCGCATCCATCTCCTGCTGCACTATATTGTACGTTGATTGGTTCTATGGTGATTGTCTGATTTCTTTATTGTTTTTACGAAAAAGGGCCTAAATTACCCCTCACTTATTGAAAGTGGTACAAAAATACCCTTTATCCACCTATTGGCTCTATTATACCTCTGACATCCACCTTTGGGCTCTAAAATGTCCTTCAAGTTAACAGAAAATAGAAAAGGTCCAAAAATATCCCTGAACTATAGGAAAAGGTCTAAAAATATCCTTCATCCACCTTTTTGGCTCACTTATACCTCTGAAACTAACAGCTCCTTCTATATTTTATTTTTAGAAAAAAATGCTTATTACGTATCTTTTTTATTGGATAAAATAAAAAACTCACTCCACCAAGCTGATGATATGACAAATAAGTTTAACTAAAAATTATATGTCAGCAAATAAAAATAAATACTACAAGTTAAGAACCGAGAAAAGAGATGATCGGAGAAAATTTTATCATTGAGCACTGCTATCACCGCCAAGATAATTAATTACCAACGACTAAATATATGGAACTAAAAGCTACTGCCACTCCCATTAGCCCGTAAAACAACATCATTCACAAAGCTTTCCATCTATTCCCTTTTACCAAACAGGCACTGTTATCACATAAGCTAAAGACCAATTTACCTGTAATCATACTAGAATTAGTAAGAGCATAATCAATGAGAAAATGACAAAAATTAAGAAGTGTATCAGGTCATATTAAGTTCAATTAGTCCAAGAGATTGAAGAATTTGGGATAAAGTTTGACATAGAAAACGTTGATGTGTCTATATCAGATCATCTTTATTTATTTCAGCAATATATTTTCGACAACCAATCAAATTTTTCAATTTTCATAAACTAGTAAGTATAAAGGTGACACTAGTATGTATAAATTTTCTGATAAAATTTAGTAGTCGAAAGTGTTGGTACATTGTTGGATCTTTACTTCGCTTATCTCTTATCTTTTTCTAGTTCTTAACTAGTATTTATTTTTATTTGTTGACTTGTAATTATTAGTTAATCTTATTTGCGATATCATTAGCTTGGTGTGGTGAGATTTTTATTTTACCCAATAAAAAAATAACACATAATAAGCATTTTTAAATAAAAGTAAAATATAGAGGTGGTTGTTAGTTTCAGGGATATAAGTGAGCCAAAAAGATGGATGGAAGGTATTTTTAGATCTGTTCCAATAGTTCAGTGATATTTTTGGCATTTTTTTCATTTTCTGTTAAGTTAAAGGGCATTTTAGAGTCCAAAGGTTGATGTTAGGGTTATAATAGAGTCAATAGGTGGATGAAGGGTATTTTTGTACCATTTTCAATAGATGAAGGGTAATTTCGGCCCTTTTTCGTTGTTTTTATCCTTACCATTTGTTAGACGTATGGCTCTTTTTATTCTGGTGATAACTAGACTTAGGTGTATCCATGTAGTTAGCTTACTTTCCTATAGTTTATATTATATATTATCTTTCTATGCTCGGTCGGTCTATGATGCCTACTGGGTACCCATTGTTTTTGTACTCATAGTACACTCTGTATTTTTTCTAATGCAACACCTAGTATGAGTCACCCTCGTTGATCCTCTTATCGCTCGTGGCCAACTGTTGTTTGGATCATGATGAGCTCCCGGCGTTTTAGATATTTTTACTACTTTCTTTCTACATTTCTATCTATATTTTATATTTTGGATAGATAGTACTTATTGTATAGTCATATCGTACTTTAGACGCTCTTGTACCGGTGACACCAGGTCCGGAGTTGGTTCTTGTATATGTATTGTCTTCTCGGTCAATATAGGACCATTTTGTATATTTATTGCAGTTGATATGTATCTATATTGTGGCCTCTATTCCCTTAGGGAAAATAGCTCAAAACACACCTAAACTATGGCTGAAATTGCTGTTACACACTCTAACTTTGTGGGGGTCCTATGACCCTCCTGAACTATTTTATAGTGTAATATTGTGGGTATTATTAGCATAGATGGACATGCAAGTGAACACACGTATAAGCAGCAACTTCAAAATAATAGATTGAAAGTAAAAATCATATGAAATTGAAATGATTTGTGTTATTTGATCAATAATCATGAAGATAAAGTTAGAGAGTTTTAAGAAAATTCTAGGGTTAATGGAAGATAAATTAACATTAATGAGAACTGACTCCTCTTTTTGATAGTATGTGAAAGCACTTACTTTAGTTTGAGTGATTTAGTGGTCAAACTAAGCTGATAATACCCTAAATATTACACTATAAAATAGTGCAGGGGGGTCATAGGACCTCAGCAAAGTTAGAGTGTGCAACAGCAATTCCAACCATAGTTTATGTGTGTTTTGAGACATTTTCCCCCTTATATTCCTCTCCCACTTTCTTTATTTAAATTATTTTATTTTACTTCCACATCATTGGATTGGCTTGCCTACTGGGGTTATGTTGGGGTCATCGCGGCCCAGATTTTTAGTCGTGACATTAACAAAATATAAGCGGGAAAAATATGATTAAAAGACGGGAAAAAGACCACAAACAAGGACCCAACAATCCCCGACTTTACCAGATGAAACCACAACAATTTCTGAGCTTTGAACTCTAAATAATGGTGAAATTTCAGTTAAAAATGAATTATTAATGATGAGAAAATATTATATACTGCCAGGCATTCCCCTTCGCGAACGTGGGGAGGCCACCAGGAATGTGACCTTGCGTACATGGACCTTCCCTCGCAAATGCAAAGGGTAATCGAGACTGGGTCCTATTGACCCTTCTCTGCGAATGCAGGGCAGCCACCAGAAACTCGGGCCCGCAAATGCAGCCTACCCCTCATGAACGTAGAGGGTTAAATTCCTGGCACCAGCTGGTTAAAAACCAAAAAAAAAATTCCAAGTTTAAAATGCTCAAATGAACCCTCGAGATTCATCTGGAACCCCGCACATGCAAATGAACACCCTATTAAAAATGGTATTTTGAACTCAAAGAAATTGATTAAATTTCTAACGAAGATTGTTTTGATGAAAAGTGGGTCACAAACTCAAAATATCTATTTTAACCAAAAGCCAACCAATAGCCCAAAATTAGTCTGAAAGACTCGGGACTCAAATCAAAGGTCTCACTAGCCCAAAGTCCATGCTATAGACCTAACGAAATTGACAAAATTCTCATCCGAGCCCATTTACTCTGGATATTGACTAAAATAAACTCATTCAACTTAAAGACTTTCAAAACAGGGAAAATGACGTAAAATACAAATGAATCACCCGACTCTCGAGAACCAAACCATCAGTCTCGATAAGTCATAAATGACATGTATCCACTGTGGAAAAGCTTGAAACGCGAAAAACACATGAAGGAAGAGAAAATGACCTAAAGGGTCATTACAAGTATAATATGATGACATACCTTATTGGCATATTTCCATGATTTCAGAATTTTATTGTCAACATCTACACTAGGTTCTGGATGTAGCAATGCATGTGTTACACCATGAACATCGAATAGTGAAAAAAATACGTTCTTGCCATCTTTTGAAATTTTTATTAGCAAAAATTTAAATATTTAACGCATCAGAAAATGGCATAGCATATGGTAGAACAACCAGAACAAAAGTAGTAGGGGTACCAATGGTATTGATAGTATCGATGTTGATTTCAGAATTAATAGTATTTTTCATAGTTCTTAGATTATTGGGGAAATAAAGTAAAATAAATATTATTTTATTAATAGAAAAATAACAATACTAAAAATTAAATCAAAATATTATTATTATGATATTTAAAGTAGTACACCAATAATACTTGAGTTGTGTTGGACACTATTCTAAGAAACTATTTCAGCAATATGAATATTTCTCCATAATTAAACAAGGCTTCGCTAATTAATTAGAGAATATAGGAATCAACAAATTAAATTGACATCAGAAAGTTGAACTACGGGATTATTTAATAAAGGAAGCCAAAATCAAAATAATTGGAAAACAAAGAGAAGGCAAAAGGGAAGAGGGAGAACGTGAGAAAGAGATGAAGAGTAAGAAGAATGTTGGATATTGTGTCAATTTCCACAAAATTGTAACTCACATATATATAGTGAAATTTGGATGCTTTGGTAGGAAACTTAAGGCGGTGCAACAAAGTGATTGGCCAACAAGTATCTTGCCTTCCAAGTACATTGACTAACATTGTACTTGGCCAAAAAGTAATGTCCAATTCTTTTGAAATAAAATTATATTGCCAACACACCTTTCCACTAGATTGGATCCTAGCAGAAAAATTAGACCAAGGCCTTTGATCACAAGATTATCTATTCTTCTCTGGTTCTTATGTTGTTTTTTATTCTCCTTTTGTGTATGAGCTAATTTTTTATGTAGGAGTCTCCATCCCTCCTCATTATGCCCATTTACACTGCATAAAATATTTAGGCAATAAACTATAGTGAATCTTTGCCTTTTCTATTCTAATAGCTCTAGTAGCTCATATGGATTCATCCTCAATATCATCCAAATAGACTTAGGAAATTTGATAGTAAATCTAAAAATTCTTTTGTTCTAACACAATTAGATTTGATTTTATTGATTGTGTCCATATCTAGATTCAAAGGCTTCCCTACTATTGATGCAAGAAAGATAATAACTCCTTAACAAAGTACATAGGCAGTAGATTTGGAAATAATATCCATGATAACTTTAGTTGTCTCTTCCTCAAGTATGAACTTAAAATCATAAATCAAAAAGATTATATTTGGTATGAGATCCCATCCTTTGATTTGATATAGTATGCTCTTTTGAACGATAAATTAACAAAATCTTTCAGTAATGTGAGTCACTAATACATGTCTGCTTTCTGAAGAATCTAATTTGGCACTCATTCTTAATACGACATTGTGATGGAATTATCTTCCCGAGTTCCTCCAATTCTGAATAGACATAAGATATTTTCCTAACACTGCATATTGTAGATTCTCTATCTTATCAATGTGAGCAACTTCTGCCTCTATCAACTTAATTAACCGTTCACTATTGATGGATGTTATTAAATTCATTAGGATATGCTTGATCGTACTTTAACGTGCATGGATGCATTTAAAGTCACATGCTTAATTGTGTTAGCATAATTCGCGAAAGTGTTGAGAACTGTATTAGATTTGTTGTGCTTTCTGATATCAATTATTGCAGAAATATCATGGGTTAAATAGCATACAATTAACAAACAAAGAAAATAGAGAAGAAGAACAACACAAGGATTTAATCAGGTTCGGCTAGGCCTAATCTTTCAAGCAAAAGCAGAGAGAGTTTTCCACTATGAAAGAAGAGAAATTTATAATGTTTTTAGAATCTCCAATTACAACCCTATATATAGACCTCAAGTAGTCTCAAACCTATAAGAAAAAGGTTTTTCCAATCCTATAAGGACTATACTTTTCTTTTCTAAATCCATTAGGACAAAGGGTTTCCTAAACCAATAGGGATTGTGAGTTTTCTAAAATATACAAGGAAAAAATTCAAGACATAATTAACAAATCTTCTCCTTGGCTTGAATTTTTTTCATCAACAGAAACAACATCTCTTCGCCTTACTCTCAGCCCTTGAAAGGGCTCACGGAGTATTACGCACACCAATCAAGTCTAGGCAATGCCTAAATTTATTGGTCGAGACTGTCTTGGTAATCACATCTGTCAGATTATCATGTGTCGACATATTCTTCACATCAATAACCCTCTTGCAGCCTACTACCTTTTGTCCCTTTGACAATGAATCAAACTTTCATGTTTGATTTTTGTGAAGTGAATCAATCTCTTCACCCATAGCATCAACCCATCGATCTCTCTTTGAACTATAAATAGCTTCTTTTTTAGCTATTAGGATCAAACACATCAATGGTCTCTCCAACTGACAAAGCAATTTTCATAAAATCTGCATATCTAGAAAGATTTTCGTCAACTACATTTGCAAACCTCTTTGCTCGGTTGATCACTCTCTTCTCCCTACGTGTTGCAATGCTATACAATTCTTGTTTCATAGGTACATCAACATTATCATCTTGATTAAGGTTTTGTACCTCCTCCACTTCTGAACTACTAGGCTGATCTAGTGGAGATTCAATTTCTAGCTCTATGTGGTCACTGACACCACGATCTGTTTCTTCTATTGCCTTCTCCTTCTGACTGTACAGTGAGGCAGATTCATTGAATGTCACATCCCTACTAATAATTAACTTTGGAGTCTTTTGATCTTTGCACCACAGTCTATAACATTTCACTCCAGTTGCATACTCTAGAAATATGCACTTCTTTGCCCTCAGCTCAAAGTTTTCATCCCTCACATGAGCATAAGCAGGACAATCAAATATCTTCAAATTTGAATAATCAGCAGGCGAACTAGACCAAACCTCAAAAGTAGTTTTGAACTCAATAGTTGTGGATGGAGATCTATTGACCAAATAGCAAGCTGTATTGATTGCTTCATCCAAAAAATCCTTGCTGACACATGAGTGTGAAAGCATACTTCGTGCCCTATCACAAAGTATTATGTTCATACGTTCTGCAATACCATTTTATTGTGGTGTTCCAACACAAGTGTGGTGTCTCACTATGTCCTCCCTAATGCAGAACTCATTGAACTCTAAGTTGTAAAATTCCAATCCATTGTCAGTTCGAAGACTCTTGACTTTTCTTTCAGTTTGCTTCTCAACCATCGTCTTCCATTTAACAAATGTCAGAAATGCCTCATCTTTTGTTTTCAGAAAATACACCCATACTATTCTTGAGTAATCATCAATCAAAGTCATAAAGTACCTGGCACCACTTTTGGAAGAAACTCTATTTGGACCCCACAAGTCTGAATGTATATAATATAACTTGTCTTTGGTCTTGTGCTCTGCCCTTTTGCTGAACTTTACCCGTGTTTGTTACCAAACACTCAATGCTCATAAAAATTCGAAGCTTGATTTTTATACCCATCCAACAAATTTTACTTGCTCCAAAAAGATAATCCCTTGTCACTCATATGACCAAGCCGTAAGTGTCACAACTGAAACTTATTCGAATCACTCCTTTCAGAAGCTATAATTGCTTCCCCTTCAACTGCACTGGCTTGAAGATAATATAGTCTAGAATGCAGCTTACCCTTCATGAGTACCATGGAGCCGTTACACACTTTAAGTATTCCATTCTCTGAGTGAAACTTATACCCTTGATCATCCAAAGTCGAAAGAGAAATTAAATTCATTTTCATTCGAGGAACATGCCAACACTCAATATTTCTGATAATGCTATCGAACATTCTCAATTTGATGTTATCAATCCCCTCTACCTCTAATGGATTATCATTACCTAGGTAGATAGTCCCACTTGTCTGCTTGTAAGTTGCAAATCAGTTCTTGTGTGGACACATGTGAAAAGTTGCACCAGAATCAAGAATTCAGGAATTATGCCTTTGATCAGAACTCGCGGCATAAACTTCCCCTACATAGTCATTATCATCAGAATTATTGCTACTGTCAATAATATTTGTTGAGAAATCAATTTTCTGTTTTCCTCTTTTCTTTTTTAGCTTATGACAATCTCTTTTGTAGTGACTTTGTTCCCTGCACTCATAGAAGTTCTGCTTCTTTGCTCTAGACTTTGATTTGTCATTGAACTTTTTCCTATTAAAGTCCTTATGTTGTGTTCTTCCCCTACTCACAAGACTTTCGCCCTCAGTTTTGGTATCTGAAAAGCTCTTCTTCAACTCTTTTGATTTTAGTGCATTACTAACATTATCCAGTGAGATACTGTCTTTTCCATGTAGCAACATATCAGTAAAAGTATCGTATGACGGTGGTAAAGAACATAACAAGATTAAGGCCTGATCACTCTCAATTTTGATATCTACGTTCTTCAAGTCCATTATAATTGAATTAAACTCATCAAGGTAAATTTTAACCGGTGTACCTTCATGCATCCGAAGATTGTACAACCTCTTTTTCAAGTAGAGGCGGTTTGTCAGCGATTTCTTAGAATACAGATCTTTCATCTTCTTCCATGCTGTTGCTGCAGATTTTTCTTCAGTAATATCCCCAAGAATACTATTTATAACGCTCATGAAGATCGCATTCAAAGCTCTCTCCTTTAGGTTTTTCTTCTCTGACTCTTTCATCTCCTCTGGAAGAGTCTCCTCGATTGCATTTCATAACCTTTGTAACAACAGGGACGATCTCATTCTAATCTTCCAGAGACTGAAACTAGACCCTCCATCGAATTTCTCTACTTCATATTTTGTTAAAGTGATGGAAACATCTTAACCCTTGACTATGTGTAGAAATCCTAACCACTACAAAAAAAAAATTGGAGTGATTGCGGCCAATTACGGCGGTTTTTAACCGCCAGTGTGCGTATTATGGCGGTTTAGAAATGCGCCGTAATTTCATCTGCCACAAAGGTAAAATTGCGGTTTTTAAAACCCCGCCATAATTGCCAAACACATAAAGTGGCGGTTTTGTTTGTTCTTGAAACTGCCGTAATTGAGAAATTTAACCGCCATAATTTTTCTTTCCCATTCGTAAATTCCATTTTTACATTTTTTCAATTCTATATTTATATACCCTGTCCAACACATCATAAATTGTGAATATATAATAGTTTTGTCACATATAAATAAAGATCAACTAAATAAATCATTCAACATATATAAAAGGAATAAGAACTTCAAAATTACATTATAAAATTTATTAAAATTTTAAGAAGTAATAATTCTGAATCCATTCCATACAACAAAGAAAATAATAATGATAAATCTCATGATATTCAATCATTCACTCCCATGACCTGTTATTTTCATCTCTTGATCTTCTTGGTTGTTAGGTGATACTTTTTTCATACTCAATGCCTACAAAAGAATTGAAAAACAAGCAATAAATAACTCAAAGGATCGAGGCAAAAGTCAAGTCAATGTAACATAAATTGAATTTGTATAACATATCAACATATTTACTGCAGGATATTCATAATGCATTTATTTGATGAAAAAAGAAAAAACACTCGAGATCTAAAAATCAACACAATTTATAACTGTGCAAATATATATATCTCAAGCAACAAGATCCTTCAACGACATGATTTAGTAATCCTCACGTCTACCAAGACCTAGATGCACTTATTTTCGTTCATATTTCAAGACCAGAAGACCTTAACACTAGCCGACAGCCGTTGTCATCATCTGACAGATAGGACATACACTAACTAACCCTTCAGTCTTTAAATAAATACAAGTCTCTACAAGGCATCAATAAGATGGATACCTCATTCAATTTGAAGACGGTCATTTTAGTGTGATAGGTGTTGGGACATATCTCCTAAACAACAAAAAAACTTAAGCACTTTAGTCGGAGGACACTGTTAGAAGCCTCAAAACACCTATCATTTATGGTATAACTGAGAAATTATCCTCTATCACTGCTAATATCATCACTAGCTTATAAATTTTACACTAGTCAAATGAGAGTCCACTGTTAATCCAAAACTATCAAGCTTTATCTACGGCCAAGTCTAAGCACTCAAATTATCAAATTGTAATCATTTTCGTTGTTTGTACTAACAATAATGAGCTATAAAGAAAAACAGAAATAACCAACTCTACTCTTCCAGTTGATAGAATCAGAGATGCTAATCTCAGTCAAACACCTAATCATAGAAAACTTTCACTCAATAGAACTGAGCAAGATGTTGTTCCCAGAATAAAAGTTTACTCGTTAAAGCCAATGACTAACTGCAGAAAACCCATGTCCCTTGATAACTTCATAAAAAGAAGAGAAATTTAACTACATATAACTAAAAGAAAAAAATTAAGAAAATTCTTCTGCTAAACAAGTGTTTGAGTTGTACCTGATCAATAAGAATGGTAGCAGAGACGTTAAATTTTTGACACGAGGCAGGTAGCATCATGTTCCTGTATATCGAAAACTTAACATCTCAGTAAGATAAAGACACTTCTAGAATGTCTACTTTTATGTAGCACAATCACTTGACCATACCTCCCAATCAACTTTTATTTTCACCCAAGTAGTTTGCGAAAGCTTTCAAGCCCCAGAGACAGTTAATAACATTTGCGATAGACTAGCAGTAACAGTTTAGAGCTGGGAAAAGTGAACTATAAAACGATGAAGAGAAAAGTTGGTTGTACCTCCCTCGATAACTTATGAAGTTCACCAAGAGTTGATGCCAACAAAGTAGACTTTCCTGATCCAACCATTCCAACAATTGCAGCAAGTTCCCCCTTTCGAATTTCAATATTTATGTCTTTCAAGGAAATTTGATCACCATCATCTTCCCATGAAAATATCCCATCTATAACCTCCACTGCAATCCTGCCACTATAACCTTCTTCTCTTTCGACAACTGTATGATACATTTCACTGCTTGTCAGACATCCATCTAACCTACCTAGTGATACCATGGCTTGTGAAAGTGACATAAGGGACTGCAGGAAGTTTTTTATGCCTGAAACTTGATGCCACACATGTTACTCAACAGTTCATTCATAGCCTTCATCCTTGAATCACGCTTCATCATCAATCAAAATTGGAACTGATTGTTTTGTGTGTCATGGAGGCTGTAAATATCACAACTCCAACGATTAAAATAAATGAAGCCAAAACAAAAACACCCGTGTAATAGTACAAAAGAAGAAATGAAGCACCAACTTATAACGGCATCATCCATAGTAAATGCAACTGTAACATCATGTCAGAAAGTTGTTGGGTATCAACAGCCATGTAATTCACTACATCGACAGAGCATAAGTATCAACAGCCATGTAATTCCTTAGAGCAGCAAATACATGCAACTTTTTTAGGAAAAAATCAAGCTAATCCGAAACTTTGTATGAAACTAAATAAATTAAGGAGAGCATAAAATGAGGAAAGCTAAAATACCAGACAAGAATGTATATAAAGAAAATAATGGCGAGGACGAGAAACAACCCATACATTAAAACAATCCCACATCGTAGCTTTCACAATTATGATTCCCCTGCAAAAATCAAAGAGTAACACAAGTCTTAAACAAAATCAATTTGACATGCTTGAGACTTTCAGGGAAATTTAATTTTTCTTTCTAACATACAATACTTTGCCTGAATGTTACTAGTAGAAGAATTCAATTTTCACTATTTGTAAAATTTGAGCATTTTTAATAATATAGCTTAACATAGCACATTTATCTTCACAAGACGAACCCCGAAAACAGAAGAGAATACGAGTGAACTTCAAATAGCTCTCATATGTTAAAATTTCTCAGTAAAGTTGATCAAGGATATATATTCATGCTTTTATGATTCTTTTTTTCTAGAATTTGATAATTAATTCAGTTTGTTTCAAATAACAAATATTTGGACTGTTAAATGTAGGATAAAGGCAAAAAACCAGCAAGTCACTAGGCAAAAAAAGAGAATAATATCACTCGAAAAGATACTACAAATCTACAATCAATTCCTTTAGAACAATCCAATCTTTCAACCAAACAATTTTATAGCTCTAAAAGATACTACAGTCAACTCAATTAGAACAATCCAATCTTTCAACCAAAACAATTTCACAGCTCCATTAGAGGATATTAAAGTAAATGAACAAAAAACTCTACACCATAGACAACTCTACTTTGTCAACAAATTCAATTACAAATGAAGTTTTTCCTTAGGAACAACATATATATACAATCTTTGGAGAAAAAAGACCCCAGATTTACCAACTAATTGACAGAGCAAAACCGAAATCATATGAACAAGTAATCAGAACTCCCTAGATCAAAATAGATAGTACTTAACTGAACAGAGGGCCGTCGATAAGAAGTGAGAGTCGTCGAAGACCATGAGCTTCATCGGAGCGGCTGAGAGGGCGAATTCCTTGCAAGCTTCATCGGAGACTTCCGTTCCTTGCAATCAATGTCATCGATTCACGACGAAGTGAGTCATCGAAGCTCCGGCGAAGTGAGAGTCGTCGAAGCTCCGGCGGAAGTGAAGGCGTGAGTGGGGAAGATCGATAGAATAGGGTTTATTGGGGTTGGGAGAGAGAGTGATAGAGTGAGAAATGAGAAAACTTTGGTAAATAAAAGAAATCAGTTCACAGTAGTTTTAATAAACCGCCGTATTAAAACCGCCATTATTTCTCCCTTTTTTTTGTAGTGTTAACTTTCGTCTGATACCAATTGTTACTCTTTCTGATATCAATTATTGAGCTCTGATATCAATGGTTGCGAAAATATCGTGGGTTAACTATCACACAATCAACAAATAAAGAAAATAGATAAGAAAAATAACACAAGGATTTAACGAGGTTCGACTAGGCCTAATCTTTCAAGCAAAAACAGAAAGAGTTTTTCACTATGAAAAGAAGAGAAGTTTACGATGCTTTTAGAATTCCCAACTACAATCCTATATATAGACCACAAGTAATCTCAAACCTATAAGGAAATACTTTCCTTTCTCAAATCCAAAGGATTTCCTAAACCAATAGGAATTGTGAGTTTCTTAAAACATACAAGGAAAAAATTCAAGACGTAATTAACAAGATTTCTAATAGGGCTTGGGTTCGAGGGGTTCAAAGGTGGGAAATGACTCAGTGATGAAGTATCAAGGATCAGGCCAACCCAGTGACTGGACAACGACCATGTTAGCAAGGATTTATGCATTTATCATTTGCATGGGAGAGAAGATTGTGCTCACGAATTCACTATTGAACAATTTTACTTTTTTTAGTTTCTTCTACCATTTTCAGGGTTACTTTTTAAAAATGAGCAATCTCAAGGGGTGCTAAAGCGGTAGGTTGAGTTTGATTGAAATTCAACATTAAATTTTTCCGTTGTCAATAATTTTATTTTTTCCCGTATTAATATTTTCCTTTGATGTTCATAGAGGAATTTATTAAGTAGTTGAGTATTTTTCTTTGACATTTGCATTTTTTTATTGAACAAACAAATATCTGAAGAGGTAAAGAAGAAAAAACAATACATGCAAATTTCCCAAGAAAGCAGTTCTTCTGGTTCTGAACGACGAGAACAAAGAGGTTGTGCAAAAGTCACACTATTTGTTAGTGTCATCACATTTATTAAAGTGCACAAATTTGTTCTACTCCCAACTCGCATCAAATTCATCAACCCTTCTTCACTTTTTCAACTCATGAGTCATCTCTCCCTGTTTGCTTTCTATTTTCTAATTTGCTACCCTTATCGTTTATCTTTACTTGTCCGGTATTTCAAAATAGATTTTTATTTTTATTTTTCACTTTTAACATATCAAGAAATTAAAAAAAATTGTTTTACCCTCAGCATTAATTACTTATTCCCCAAATTATATTAATCGTTATATCTTAAAAGACATGTAAATTCCAAAGTGGATAAGTAAAAGTGAACTAAGGGAGCAATTATATAATACCACTTATTTTTCTACCCATTTTCCAATTTTGAAATTAAATAATACTACCACGTTTGATTTATAAAAATATAATTCATCTCCAACTTATAAATTTGCACATTAACAACTAATGAAAAAAGAAAATTTCATTAGAATGAATCACATGAATTTTGAAAAGAAGTGTGATGAATACACTATTCATAATATCAATAATAGCTAATTTAATATTAAAGCTATTGCATTTAATAAAAATTAATGCCTGCTGAAAGGTAATTATAACCAATTATATAAATATTTAATAAAGTAGGATGAATACCGGGATTTACATAGTGTTAATCATCATCATTAATTTGAAATTGAGATGTAGTCAATTATTTGACCAAAAATATAAAACGAATCCACTCTAAGTAGGCAATTACACATATCCGGGGCAAAAGTGTAACTTCAAGTTTATTTCAGTTTTTGTTTTCGAGATTACAAAAATCTTATTACAGTACAGGTATAAATACCCCATGAACAAGAACAAAATTCAATGTTATTAAATCAATTGTTAGTTCTCGTGTGTCTGAGTTGGTTTCTCACTTCCCAAAGAGAACTAAGACATATATAATTTGCGTGTAAAACTTATCTGGAGAATTGGTGAAAACTATTCTTGGGTGATCGTCGACTCAATTTCTGACTTGGGTATTCTCTTTTTATCTCAGTTTATATACACACGTGTTCTTTTCTTGTTATTTGTTCTTGTGAATATATAGGTTGAATGAAGTGTTTGATAGACTAGATTTGTTGCCTAAGAAATGTTCTTTTGTTAGATTCATTTTTTATGTATAAAGGGGTTAATTTGGAAAAGATTGGCATTAGATTTTCAACACTCACTCCTCTTTGCAAGAAAAGAAAAAGATTGGCATTTGATGATTGTAGGCATTTGTGTTTGTATTTGTGTTTTTATTTTTTCTATTTTCTCTGACATTTATGGCTAGATTGTGTTATAACAGTCTGAAAAAACATGTTGAGAATTTGAGATTTGATGATAATTCTGAAGTTCAGAAATATAAATTTTTTTTTTTTTTCTTTCCTTTCCTTTCTATTTGAGATTTGATGATAATTCCTAGGGCATTTACGTTTAAAGTAGAGTTACTTCTCCTTCCTTAAACTGGCTGGAAAAAAATCTAGATGTGAAGATTGTTTCATCTTCTCTACCTGATTATCGTATTTTGGTTTGACGTTTTGTATCTTTTACTTGACAATAAATTCAAGATTTTCCCCACATGCTATAAAGGGTTATCTATCGGCGAACCATGTATTAAATATGTATATCCAAATAATAAGTCTTGCTTTTATGATAAGCACAGATCAACCCTTTTAAGATCTATGATTGAATAGGATAAACGTGTTCTTTATATTGTACCTTTTTTAACTTTTGTTGGACTTCCCTAATGAGACAAGTTGTATTTGTTTTTCTTAGATTGTTCCATTCGATTAAGTTGGCTGAATGGAGCGAGATCATGGTGAAAATGCTCAGAACCAGTTGGTTCTTTTTTATCCTACTGTTGTTGCTGTTGTTGTTGCTGCTAAGGTTAAACCTCTCCGTGCTCGAAAAAAGTCCTTACCAAATTATGCATCTAGGGCTTTTCCAACTGCAGGAAAATTTATTGTGCAGTGTGCTAGATGTTTCCAATGGCGGTATATACATACAAAGGAGAAGTATGAAGAAATAAGGGAACACATATTGGAACAACCCTTCTATTGTGAAAGAACTGGTGACTGGCATTCTGCTAAATCATGTGATGATCCACCTGACCTCACTCAAGATGGAAGTAGACTGTGGGCAATTGATAAGCCTAATATTCCTAAGCCTCCTCCAGGCTGGGAACGACTTTTAAAAATCAGAGCAGAAGGAGGCACCAGATTTGCTGATGTGTATGTCTTGTATTTTTTTTCACTACTCATTTTACTGTTAATACCTAAAACAATTGTTGATGCTTTTCTTTAAGCTAGGATACTTGGCACTAATGTGAAAAATAATTTTTGTTGTTCTTTAATTATTTTCTTGTCATGATTTACAGGTATTATGATTCACCATCTGGGAAGAGACTTCGTTCCATGATTGAAGTTAAAAAGTATGTTCATTTTATCAAGTTGAGTCGGCTTTGCAGAATGTGTTTCTTTTCCTAATGGTTTCTTGGATAGGTCTAAATTGTGTGTAGTGATAATAGGGAATATGTATTTCTGTTGTGGTGTTTCTTAATAGTATTTCTTTCCAGGTACTTGGAGCTACATCCGGAGTATGTGGCACAAGGTGTAAAGCAGACCCAGTTTTCATTTCAGATCCCAAGACCCCTACAGGAAGAATATGTTAAGAAGCGTCGTCCAACACCTTCACATGATATCAACAATGTTTATGATGGTATGTATGTGTATTAGACATGCTTAAATTAGAAGTAAGATCTTGAATTGTGATTTCGTTTACATTTACATGCCAGAAAATAAGGAAGGTATCGAAGCATTTGAGTCTTACTCATTATTTGTGTTTGGATCAATTGAATGTTAAAAAGATTTTCTGCTCTGGAAAACCACAAACTTCATAGTTAAAAACTATCTACTTTGACTCCCCCTCTAAAGTGTTATGTGGCTCATTTTCTCAGTCTATAACGAATCAATATTTACAAGAGAATGCTTCTAAGATATCAAATGTTTGCTGGAATGGTGTGATCGGGAACATGTCAAAAGTTATTTAATGTACCTGGACATGCTAAATAATAGAATAAGTGAACTCTTCGAGGTACACGTAAGTCGGCCCCAACACCACAATTATCTAAAAATAAAGAATATGTGAACTCTTCTGCAGGAATGTTATCATGGGAAACATGTCCTATGGGTAATAATCTACCTAACGTTTTAGAAGGATACCTCACTATTGGTTTACTCCTTCCTGCATTTAGCCTCTACGCCTATCTATATAAGTTGATTCCACTGTTTTACTCTATTTTAGTCTATGCTGCATCCTAGCTAGCTAGCACCTCTTGGGCTGTAAACAATACTTGTATGATCAAATTTGGTTAAGTTGGACATATCTACTGGTGTGTTCTAAATATCTTGATTGAAACCTTGTGACAAGTTTGTATATCATAATCTTTTGTTATAATATCCTTGATCCTTATCATCTAATAGCTTTTACTTGTCTGGTTACTAAGTTTGTTATCCAGTTGCTTGAGCTTCTTGTTAGATTTTTTACCTACAAATGGCTCAAAATTTGTACTCATCACTGACAGAAGCACATCTACTATTGTGACAGTTGATCCCATCTCATGGGCCCCTCCGAATGGGAATACGGTTTTTGTTGGTAGACCAGTGCCATCTGCACCTTCTGTTGCAGCCCCACTATATGTACCAGATGGTAAATCGTCGAAGAAACCTAGACTGATGGGTGAGAGTGATGCAGTTATTAAGTGAAACTTGAAGACTTTCATCTTTTTTGTTTTGGGGCTTATGATCTTGTGAAGTGTGCTCTCTCTTTTCCGAGCTAATATCTAGGATGCCCAAAGCAAAAAAACATGGTTTTTGATGACTATATGCTGAGGTTTCTGGTTTTTGTTGCTTTCATGTAGAAGTTATGAGAAGATTATAGATACTCTAAGAACATATATATTTTCTGTGTTTAAGTTTAGCTAAATATGGTATTCAAAGATAGAAGAATGAATGATTTTTGGTTAAATATAGTTTTGTTTTGGTATTGCTGGAAATATGGTAGTAATTATGTCTCTCTTTGCACCAGTTGCATCCGTTGTGTGATTTTCATACTCAATACCCCTTGATAGGGGTGTTCACGATTTGGATTCAAACCAATCAAAATCTGAAACTAAACCAAATCGATACTTTTTTGGGTTTGGTTTGATTTTACTTTTTAAAATATCGGTAATATTTTAGTTATGGATTTGTTCAAAAAAATTGAAGAAACTATCGAACCGAACTGATAAATTATATACATATTTTTTATATTTATATATACATAATATATTGTTTTTTATGAATAATTTTAAATATCTTATATATGTTTATCATCAAAATTCATGTATAATTTAATGATATTAAAGTAAAAAATAATAAAAAGACTTAATAGTTCCCAAAGTTGATCTAATCATCTCATACCCTAAGTGATTTACTGTGATTCCTAAAGTGAAGCAAGAGTTGTGATAATCTTGTGTAGTGGCAAGTAGCTGTAATTTGCTACTATAAGTTTTTGTTTGTAATTTCACATGGTTAGATATTGTTTGGTCTTATAGGATTTAGCAAAGTGAAGATAATTACTAGTAGTTATTTGTATCCAATAACCACTAGTTTATTTGTCTCTCTCCAAGGTTTCCAAGGCCATAACGAGTAGCTGGTTGGTTGTTTGGTTATCCTCTGTTTGCTAACAAATTTGTTTTTACCATTCCCCCAACTTGTCTTTTGATTTTATTTTCATGTATGATCAATAACCGAACAACCGAATCAAACTGAAACAAAACCGATAACAACCAAACAACTAATAGATATGAATTATATTTTCTTTGGTTTGGTTTTAATAATTTAACAATCGATTAAATTGGTTTTGTTTTGATTTTAATCAATAACTGACTCAAGCTGACCCGTGAACACCCTACCTACTGACCTAGCTTTCTCCCCTTTCTGTTTTTGATTTTAAAGTTTCACCTATGTATTTTTTGGTAAAATCTACCCTCACTGGGTGTTCACACCAAAAAGATACATGTATGTCATGTGTTTGAGTAGACTTCTTTCACTTAACCATAGTTAATTAACATAACTTTTACTTCATTAAGGTACTTGACCTTGATAAGTTGTCTTGATTTGGTGTAAACATCTGATATTGGTAAGTTTTTGCCCTTTTTGGGGGGTCTTTTGTATTTTCCCTCCTTTTCTAAATGGTAAAGAAAGATTGTTTGTAGTTAAGTTTGATTATATATTAGTACAATCATTTTCAATCCAAAACGACTTGTTACCTATGAGCTTATTTGTACAAAATAAACACCTTCGACTTCTCCTAGTAATTACGTGTAGAAGGCAATGTGGAAAAAAACACAATTGGCGATTTGCCGATCCAACTACGGACAAAACACCACGCCCACAGGCTCGGCCGAACCGAGCCGCCCAGGCCGCAAGCGACAAAGAGGCGGATTCTCAGACTGAAGAAGCAGTGGCTACCATTGCTGAAGTCCAGCATCAGGAACAGCCTCAAGCTGGTGGCCCATCCCAAGAAGCTGCTGCTGAGCCCGTAGAGACTGGAGCCAAGCCTGGAAGGGCGAACCAAGGAACTCAGACTGTGGAGCAGCAACCTGTGATCTATTCAGTTAACCACATGTTCTTTTTACTCGCGAAAATGGTGCCTTTAAAGCAAACTAAGAGCAGGGAAGGAACTATGACCGGCCATCATATTAGCAAATAAATGTATTCCTGAGCTTAATGCTCGAAAACAATAAGGGATTAGCTCAAGGAGTACTAAAAAAGGTGCTAATGGCAGTGGGACTCCTGCAGGTAATAAGAAGCTTAAAAAATGAAGCCCATTTTTTTGAAATCCCACTATAGTAATGCCAATAAAAATCGAAAATGAGAGACTCAAAGTAATGAGAAAATGACTTGTAACTGTGAAGCTATAAGGTATCATACCCTGGGGATTACAAAATAACGAAAAAGTAAAAGTGACCGAGATGTGAGGGGAAAACTTTTGCTTAACATTTCCGGAAAGACCACCTATTTGTTCGTTTACCGGGTTCAGCACGAAATCATAAATAAGCTCTACCAAGGATTGCCAAGCATTTGGTACTGAGTTTCCTCCTCCCTTTTTAGTAACAAAATAAACCAAAAGTAGGACCAAACTGAGAGTTAGTAGCATAAACAAAGATGGATTTGTGAATGAGAAATATAAGTTTTCTATTTTCATAGGAATCAATGAGATTATTTCAAATTGTTCAAGTGGGCTGGAGACGAGATCTTTCGCTAGATCCACTGCATCTTTATAGGCTTCACCCGCTACTCCGTTTTGATTCAAATCTTTCAATAGGTAGTCAAGAAAAGCAATATTGTTGCTTTCGCCATGTAAAACTTCGGCCGCTTCCAGAACTTCTTGGGCACTCTTGTTAGGCATCAACTCTCCTAATTTATCCCGTATATCAGATTGAAGCAATATTAGCTTACAACAAAAAAGTTAAAGATATTAATTGGCTGAAGATGCCCCCCGCCCCCTCCTAGATCATAATTCTGTAATATTTTACGTAAAAGATAAATAGTAATATATCACTCAAATTTTAAACTAGTTGGAACTAGCAATATGAATAATTGTCCCCATTTCTTTAGAGTTGACGCTAGCTAAACATTGAAAATTTTGCATATAGAAGCAATTTATTAAGGTAAATCTTGAATAGGTATGCTACATTCAATATTATTTTCACGACCCGAACCCCAGGGAAGTGATTACACTTATCTATCCCATCGATACGTAAGCCAACCCAACTTTAATCATAAACGAAATACGAAGTGTGCGGAATTTATCATTCAAAACAAGATTAAGTCATAGAACAACATTTTTAATGAAATCTCATAAATAATTACGGAATATAAATACAACCCCCGTCAAAAAAAAAAAAAACTAGAGACAATAGTACAAACTAAGCCTGTCAAAGGGGCCGGTCCGGGTCAGACCAGCCCACTTAAGTTGCAGCCCACCGGATTCATGGACTGGGCCGGTCCGGGTCCAGAATAAATGGGCCGGTCCGGTCCGGGCTGTTTTGAGCAAAATGCTCAGCCAGCCCAGCCCAGGTCCGTTACCCATTTTTGGACCGGGTTTCACGGGCCGGGCCGGTCTAATTATGTGGGCTTTCATGGGCCGGGTTTGGGGGCCGGTCCATGGGTTTCACTTTCTTTTTTTTTTTAATTTTATATTTAAAAATTGAGTTCTAATCATGTAATGTAGTGTTATCAATTTTAAAGTGTGATATAATTTTAATCGTTTTAAATTTAAAATTTCAAATTTGAATTATATATTTATATTTTATAATAATGTAGTGTACTAGTGTAGTAATATTTTATATTTTATAATCATGTAATTTGAAAATATGAAATTTGAAATTCAAAAATTTAAAATTTAAATTTCTAAATCCAAACACTCCAAACTTCAAATTTTAAAGTTAAAGTTCAAATTTTAATGCATTGAAAGTTGAAATTTCAATTTTCAAAGTTGAAATTTCAATTTTCAAAGTTGAAATTTAAAATTCAAATTTCAAAACTTCCTATCTTCTCAAAATATTCTCCATCTATAAATAATACTACATTCCAAACACTCCACCTTTTGTTTTTATTTTAAATTTGAAAATTGAGTTCTAATCATGTAATATAGTGATATACATATGATGTATATAGAATATTCACAATATGATATACATATGATGTATATAGAATATTCACAATATGATATACTTGTGATGCATATAGAATATTCACAATATGATATACTTGTGATGCATATAGAATATTCACATATGATATACTTGTGATGTATGTAGAATATTCACAATATTATATACATATGATGTATATAGAATATTCACAATATGATATACTTGTGATGCATATAGAATATTCACAATATGATATACTTGTGATGCATATAGAATATTCACTATATGATATACTTGTGATGCATATAGAATATTCACTATATGATATACTTGTGATGCATATAGAATAGTCACAATATGATATACTTGTGATGCATATAGAATATTCACAATATGATATACTTGTGATGCATATAGAATATTCACAATATGATATACTTGTGATGCATATAGATTATTCACAATATGATATACTTGTGATGCATATAGATTATTCACAATATGATATACATGTGATGCATATAGATTATTCACAATATGATATACTTGTGATGCATATAGAATATTCACAATATGATATTCATATGATATATAAAAAATATATACATATAACAAATATATATAAAATATATATAAAACAGATGATAGACAAGAATTAAAATTTAAATTTTATGAGAGAAAAAAATTAAAAATGCAAAGACTCAATGAGCCTTTGACTTTATTAAAAATATATTGATTGAAAAATAAAGTTGAAATTCAAAGATTACAAATACTTTTCTCCAACTTCATAAACTAAAACAGTAAAACTAGAAAATGAAAATTTAATAGATAAATTGAGAAATCTACATATTACAAATCATTTTCTCTAATTCTTCCGTATTAACATGGACAGGAATGGGATCATAATTTTCAAAATCAACAACTCCATGCGCTGGACTTGATTGTGTTGAAGGATCTCCAATTGACATTATTTCTTCAAGTGGTTCTTCTTCATCCGGTTCAATTGTCATTCCTTGATTTCTTCGCTCCGCTCTAATCCAATCTCTGGGGCAAACTAAAACATTCATGGCATTTCTTCCTAATGAGTGTCGATTGTCTCCGAGCTGCTGCCTTCCTTGACTAAATGCGCTCTCTGATGCAACGGTTGACATTGGAACATTTAACACATCTCTAGCCAATGTTGAAAGTACGGAATATTGTCTTTGATTGTTCTTCCACCACTCCAGTGTTAGAGTTTGATTTTTATAGTCCTCCACGGGTGATCTCAAATATAAATTAAGCTCATCGCGATTTATGCTTCCTTGCGCTGTAGGCTGTAATCTTGACCAAACAGATAAATTAGTTACACCATAAGCAGGCACACCTTGTGCCTGTCTTTTGGAAGATGATGGTTCGTCCGAAGGATGAGATAAAGGAGCATTATGAGTCGGTGTAGCATTATTAACTAAGGTAACATAATGATTAAATAAATTTTCCATGTAAATATTCGCCTTAATAGTAGCATCAGATATAAAAGGTACTTCATCATTCTTAATTTCTAAATTTTTATAAATCATAGCAACAAATTCACACATATTAACAAATTTCATACATGGATTTAAAATAGCACCAACTAAGTAAATAGGTGGAATCGGAAAAAAATATTTTTTGAATTTTTCGATCATTTTAGTGATAGCTTCCGAGTAACCTCTTTTAAGCTTATATTCACTAAGCAATATAGAGAGATCGGCTATATAAGCTAAAATATTAGAAGCAGTAGGATAATAAGCATCGGAAAATTCAACAGTAGCTAAATAAAATGAGTTTAAAAAATCAACAACATCTTTAATTTTTCTCCAATCGGCTTCTTGTAACATAAGTTCAGGAAATTCGCTAGCATATTGGTTAAAAGTCGTAGTAATAGGAATTTTATAAATATAGCAAGTATTTAAAAAATTAAAAGTAGAATTCCACCTAGTGTCTATTTCTTCAGGCATTAATCTTGGTCTAAGATTATTGTCCTTACATTTTCTTTTAAATTCAGTAAGTCTAAGCTTTCTATTATTTCCTTGAATAAAGCCAACTGCATGCCTAATTTTTTCAATCACAGGTTCAAAAAATCAAGACCATCTTTTACAATTAGATTGTATATATGACAAGCACACCTAACATGAAAAATTTCTACACGGAGGAGTAAACATAATTTTTAAATCATCAATAGCAGCGGTGTTGTTAGATGCATTATCAAAAGCCATACATAAAACTTTTTCATTAAGACCATAATAATCTGTAACCACTGAGATAGATTTAGAAATAAAATCCGCAGTATGCCTACGATCTTCATCATATCAAAATGCCAAAATACGTTTTTGCATTAAAAAATTACTATCTATCCAATGACAAGTAATTGTTAAATAATCATTTTTATTAACTGCACGACCAAGATCAGAAGTAAGAGAAACTCTACATGGAAGATTTATTAATAACCAACGTAAATAAAATGCATATTGTCCATGTAGTCTAAAAATATCTGATCGACAAATACTTTTAGGAATACCGGTAAACATTGGGTTATAAATAGATTGTATGTAATGAACAAAAGCATCAGAAGAAGCAAACGTGAAAGGCAAACAACCCAATGCTATCATTTTCGCTAACTCTTCACGGTCTTTCTTTTTATTATACGTCTCAAATAATTTACCGGTATGTGGGTTCATTTTAGTTTGTCTATGTGTTCCACCAGCCCCACCTTCTTTTAAAAGTTGTTCCCCACCTACATGATCGGTTCTCAAATGTCTCATCAATTGACCCGTCCATCCGGAATTACCCCTGGTCTTATGCTGATATTGTTTATGACAAAGATTGCATTCAACAAGAGTTGTTCCTTCTAATTTAGTATAAAATTCCCATGCAACACTAGTTAATTTACGGGGCTTTCTAGGCCGTGGAGGAAGATTAGGAGTACGAGATTGAGCATTATCAATAACAGGAATAGTGGGTTCATCATCATCACCATCATCATCATCATTATTATTATTATGTACACTTACGTCAACTTCATTTTCTTCTTCAATTCCATAATTTTCTTGTGCCTCAAAATAATTCATATCATGTGCACCCACAGGAATATCTCGTTCTCCTATCTCACTAGGTGATGGTGGAGGCACACGAGAATAATTATTTCTACCGCTTGTACTACCTCTATCAGAAGTGATTTTTTTCTTACTACCACTACTACTTTCGGGACATAAATTTTTAACACTTTTACCAAGTCGTCTTACTTTATCCATTTTATAAATTAAATTAATAAATATTAAATACGCAAAAATTAATACAAAAAGATATTCAACAAACAATATACTAATTAAAAGTAAGAGATAGAACGATTATACCAAATTATCGGAGACAAACAAGTAATTAAACAACCGTAAATTGATGAATTGAACGCTTGAACTTTCTCCAACTTGATGTTGTTGATAGCAAAATAATAAAGTAGATATTGCTAGAAATCAATAGAGAAAATCAGAAAATAGAGAGAGAATGAGAAGTATTTTGTAATAAAAATGATGAAATTTAGAAGGTATTTATATATGAAAAATGGGTGAATTTTTAAAATGGAGGAGAATTGAACGTTGGCCCAAACGGCATTGTAACCGTTGGACCAACGTTCAACAAATGCTGAAAAGTGGCCCAAAAGGCTGCCACTCAACATAGCCTGAAAAGGCTATTATAGGGCCTAGGGGCTAGGGCCTGCAGAGGCCCACAGCAGGCCTAGTGACAGCGGCCCACGTGGGCTGTCAGCAGGCCAAGTCCCAAAGCCCAAATACCCATTCAAATAAATTTTTTTTTTTTTTTTTAATAATCGGGCCGGGCCGGTCCGGTGCACCGGTGGGCCAGGTCTGGTCTCAGAACTGGGCCGGTCTCCCGGGTTACCAGGCCTGGCCGGTCCAGCCCACGTCCGGGCCCACGAACACGAATCCCTTTTCCGGTGTTGGGCCAACCGGTCCGGTTCGCTATTTGGGCCGGTCTTACCGGTCCGGTCCGGGTCAGACCGGCCCAGTTGACACTCTTACATAAGCCTCTACATTAGCTTAAAGTACTAATAATTACCGTCTTTTTCTTGATTTATATTCTAATTTTATTTCTTAAATTCATGGGGTCAATATCAACAATCATTGAAAGAGTTCGATCGTACTCAGCCAATCGATAGTCAGAGGCACGCTACTTACCCAAAAGCAGATGGAGCAAGTTTGGTTGGACGGTAAAATAAAAAGGTCAATATTACATTTTTAGCGGGAAGGAGTTATTAAATGATGGAAAAATTACTTAGTTAATTAGACAAACATAGATAGTATAACTATTCAACACAGCTATAGTATGAAAAAATTATACAACTCAACAAGAGTTTTTTTTTTCTGACAAATTCTTCTATTAAGATACACTCCTTACTCACCCTGTATTTTATATCCCCAAAATAAAACCTAATTTCCTTTCATTTACAGATCTGGATTCATACCGGGGCTAATCTTACCTATCATGATAAAGATGCCAATCTACTCTCTTGATCTCCCCCCTGTAACTTGATAAATCATAAGAGAAGAAGAAATCATTGCGTAGAAAGTCGCGCTTACTATCTAAGATTCTCCTCGCTGCCGCCGCATTCTCTTCCCCGCCGCTGCAGCCGCTTGACTGCTTCATCATCTGCACCCCTGCTTCATCATTGTTGTCGTCGCATTCTTTTTAAATTACAGTTCTGCCACTGTTTCTTCAATCCTATTGTTCCTATTGTGCTCCTCTTCTCACTTTGGAGCTTCCATGACTGCTCTGGTTCAGGAACAACCCCTTGTTCTCAAATATCACAACAGTGCTCTTTTGCAAAGTACCGTCACCGTTAATCTCATCTGGTACGGTAAGTTTAGCCCTATCCAATGGTCCATAATTGTTGATTTCCTTCAATGTTCGAACTCCCCAAAAGCCCCAAATCCATCCACTGCTTCCTGGTGGAAAACAATCGAGAAATATAAAATACGAAGTGAGGGATATAAGAAAGTAAGGAGAAGAGGGGCAACATTCGTGATGGAATTTTTATCGGAACAATAGTGATTTCGTTGGCGTGGTGGTCGAAGGAGAGAAAATGGTAGAGTGAGGCAGTAAGGTTGAGGAAAAATGACACCAAATACATGTATCAGTTTTTCTGATATCAGATACATATATCTTTGATACCAAATCTATGTATATGAAAAAAAATTCTTCTTGTATTAAAACATATTGATACAATCAATTGCATCTATGTATCCGAAAAAAATTATATGTATATTCAAAAAAATTGATACAATTATTATAAAATTGTATCTGTGTATCAGAAAAATTAAAAAATTGATACATCTATTATAAAAAAAATTGTATCTTAAAAATATGTTATGTTATGTAAATATTGAACTATTGCTAAGCTACATAATATAGACCTAAACTATTGCCTTTTATGAAATTTTCTCTAAAATGATTTAAATTAATATTTTAATTTTTTTTAAAATTTTGATTTTTAAATAATAATTCTGTGTTAGCAAATTTAAATGACAAAATTAATTAAATAATTTGAGTGACTTTGTAAGTAAATCATCCATAATTGAGTGATTTTTGGATTTAAAACTAAAATTGAGTGACTTTATGAGAGAAAAGTCCTTAGTTGAATGACTTTGAAAGTAAAAATCAAAGTTCAGTGACTTTCTAAAATAAAAGCTCTTAGATGAGTGACCATTTAAGATATTAACTCCAAAGTTGAATCCCTACAAATAGTAATACTCACTATTTCTTTTTTAATAAAAATCTATAATCCTTTTGGGGGCCTACTTCACTTCTTTTTTTGTCGTTACCCTTTAGACTCCATCTTGTTAGAGATATATGAATGATTGGAAGAGCTGGCCCCAAAATAGACTCCATCTTGTTAGAGATATATGAATGCTTGGAAGATAGGTGCAATTAATAATATGATAAGACTCCCAACTTGTGAGAATCTTTCCTGAAATGTACTATTGACAGAGACTTCCAACTTTTGTCTCAGTGCGCATATTGCAAAGCACTAATGAGATTATGACTGCGTAAACGTTAAGATATTATTCCCTTTGTTCCAGTTTATATGATTCACTTTTTTTTTAGTCAGTTCAAAAAAGACTGACACATTTCTAAGGCATCCGTTCAATTTTAGCCTTAGACCACTAATGTGCTTGAGCCGCCCCTATGAGGGGCGTAAGGCCTAGTTAGATGCATTACTTGCTTTTCTGGTGATGCTCCCCTGCCCCCGTTCTCGACCTTGTGCATTATATCCTATCTATAAAGACTGTCATGTCTGTGATCTTATAGATGAGCCCAATAGTAGCGAATTAGTGGATGAAGATGACGAGGATCATGTGGAAAACACATCATGATTGTACTTAGACTAATGTTGTAGACTAATCTTTTAGATATTTTTGTATATTTGAAGACTCGTATGACTTTTTTAAGTGTTTTACAAATATTGGTGTGTTTTTATTCATTGACATTTGAAGTAGTTTCAGGTTGAATTTGAAATAGTTGCTTGAAAGATGTTGGATATACTTGTTATGTAGTTTGGAGGACTATTAACAGCTCTTTGAACTGATTTTAGCCGGATATTGAGTTGGCAAGTAGGCATCTAAAACTTTTGATAGAAATAGCACTCGGATAGGGAACAAAAAGGGAGTCACATAAAGTATGTAGATTGAAGAAAGTCTTGTATGGATTGAAGCAATCCCTGGGGGTGTGATTTGAGAAGTTCAGTAAGGCCATAGTTTAATTTGGCTACAAAAGGTGTGCTTGTGATCACACATATTTCGTGATAAAGGATGAGAAAGTGACTAGGTCATATTAAATGTTTAGAATATTATGATCACTGGTGATGATGTTGATTAGATTGCAAGATTGAAGGCTTACCTGAGTCACACCTTCGACATCCTAGATCCAGCTTTCTCTGAACTTTTCTGACCCTGGACTTCCCTTTCATTACTTCTTTCACGATGAGATAACCAGAGCACATAGCTTACGATCATCGATTTTGATCATGTTGCATTACAATTATTCCACCAGTATGAAAAGAAGTCGACATGACATATTTTAACAAAATATTCAATTTGTAATAATGATGGCGCGACTTTCTAGTCAGATCCTTCCTGCTCTTCAGAGCGACTCCGAAGTGGGCTCCTTTCACTTGACTTATTCCTGAGATGGGAGGAAATAGGTCTTGCTTTATATTTGTTAATTCATTTCTAATTTACATTTTGCTGCCAATCTTTTTGCAAAAAAGTTCAACGTTTTCAAACCTTTTGAGGTCGGTTTGTTGTAATAAAATATTATCAAAATTCTAGAATAGCTACATCAAGAGGTCATTTAATTAAAATAATTTTAAAAAAATAAAAGTGCCAACCTTAGGAGATCAATAATTTCTTACCTTAAGAGGTCGATATTTTAAAAAAATATTCAAATCGGGTGTCAGAGAATTCATTTTTGTGAAAAAATAATAAATCAATTTTTTTGGCCGACTAGGACATTACCGACCACTGTTCTGAGGTTGATAACCTCCCGATGTTGGCTTCTTAGGTCGATTTTCACAGTTTTTTTTAATAGTGTTTATGCATAGTAAAAGAATGTTACAAAATATGATATTACTTATGCATAATTCATTATATGAATAACTTACTTCATAACTAGCTACCAAACGACCCTAAAAGTTCAAGCTAGCTTATGGTATGTATTATTTTGTAAGCCAGCTTAAAACCCCTCTTCAACTGGGATTGACCAGTTAAATGACAACCATACATTTTTCTTGTAATTGTGGATTTCCTTTTAAACTAATATTACTCACACAATTTATTTTTTTTGTCCCTCATATTGAAAATAGATTTTTCTTATGTGTTCATTTTAATAAATCAAAGAAGATTTATTATTTTCATTCAATATTAACCTTATTATTAAATAATTACATAAAGTGTTGGTAATCAAACATAGATTTCCAAAGCATATATAATAAGAATAATTTAGTACTCCTCTATTTTTTTTTACTTGTTTACTATACTAAAAATAAATTATTACTTTTACTTGTCCACTTTAACATATCAAGAGAAAGATAAAAAAAATTCTCTTTTACCCTTAACATTAACGACTAATTCTCTAAATTATTTTTCAAATTTTTTAAAATGCTAGTCATGGATATTATAGTAAAATAAAACTTTTATTATTTCCTTAAAGGAAGTGCAGAGTTCATTGTGGACAAGTAAAAGTAAATGGATGGAGTACAACAGATCCCTAATAAATAATTTATTAAAAAAAGTGTAGAATTAACAAAGGTCAAGTAAAACGAACAGAGAGAGTAAAATATATAAGAAAAAGGAGACAGAGATATTTGTTTAAGTTTATTTATTAGAGATATTTGTTAGATTTCTCAATTTTTCTTGAAAACCTTAAATCGTTCATGAATTATCTTCATAACCAGTTGGTTGATTATTTAAATGCTTACTTTGTTAGTAAAATAGTTTTGTGTGTTTTTGACCCTTAATTCTTTCGATTATCACGATTGATTGTCTTAGAGGGACAACAATGATCATGCAGTTTATTTGTTAGGAAACTTTGCCAACCATTTTTAGATTTTGTTGTTGCGGCTAAATTAAAATGTGAACTAATTAGAGTTCAATTATGTTTGGTGTTTGCTTGATTTTCTTACAATAATTAAATTTCATTTTCTTAAAAGGAAAGCACAAAATTTTCATATTTATCTAGTCCTTTCTCTTGTAGAAAAGGTTTATGACTTTATAAATAGAGGTTCATTTATTCTAACTTGGTAGGCATCCACAATGTAGTATTAAGGGCTTTGAGAGTCTTGTTTAGGAGGAGAATTCGTGAGATACAAGTGTTATGTTATCACTTGTGAGTTGTGTGAACCTCTTTTTATTCTGAGTGAATTTTGTGAGATTATTGCTCTCGACATTTTGTACTCTCTTTTATATAGTGATTTTCTCATCTTCTTTTGTGGATGTAGGTCGATTGACCGAACCACGTTAAATTTTTGTGTCTCTTTTGGTATAGATCTCGTTTGTCTTTTTTTTTTTAGCATTTTTGAGGTTTGCTTTGTTAGAAAAAATCTACACTATCATCAAATAGGTTGTGGCTAGAACTGAACCCGCCTAGATGAACACCCTTTTTCAACCTCGTTGTGATAACACTTGTTAGGATCGAAATAATTAGATCTCATGCGAAAACTAATAAAGCAAACCTCGAAAGACGCCAAATAAGAAGAAAAAAGAGAAATATACCAAAAAGAGACACAATAATTTAAAGTGGTTTGGTCAATCGACCTACATCTACAAAAGGAGATGAGAAATCCACTATATAAAAGATCAAGAGTACAAAATATCGATAGAAATAACCTCACAAAATCTACTCAAAATAAAAAGAGATTCACATAAGTGATAACAAACACTTGTGTCTTACAAATTTCTCTCCCTAAACAAAACTCTCAAAGTCCTTAGTGTTAGGACCAAAATAATCAGGTGTCATGTGGAAGATAATAAAGCAAACCTCGAAAGACTCTAAATAAAAAGAAAAATGAGAAATATACCAAAAGAGACACAATAATTTAGCGTGGTTCGATCAATCGACCTACATCCACAAAAGGAGATGAGCAATCCACTATATAAAAAAAGAGTACAAAATATCAAGAGAAATAACTTCACAAAATTCACTCAAAATAAAAAGAGGTTCACACAAGTGACATCATAACACTTGTGTCTCGCGAATCCTCCCTCTAAACAAGACTCTCAAAGCCCTTAGGACTACCTTGTGAATGCTACCAAGTTAGAAGAGAATGAGCATCAATTTATAGAGTCTGAAACCTTTTTCTTATAAGAGAGAGAATTAGCCACACATGAAAAATATTTATTTTCCTTTTAGTAAAAGAGAAACCCAATTATGGTAAGATAATCAGAGGCAAACACCTAACAATCCTCCCTTTGAATTTTTGACAAAATAAATTTATTCGACCTTCTTCACGTAATCTCCAACATGTTGAATCTCCATCTCCAAATATCATCCATTAAATTCATGTCTCTAAGCAGAGCAACACTCCGATAAAAATTTCTCAAACAAAAAATCTTCATTATCATCAAATAGGTTGTGGTTAGAACTAAATTCGCCAAGATGAACACCCGTTTTAAACTTCGCTCTGATACCAATTGTTGCGAAAATATTGTGGGTCAACTAGCACAAAATTACAAACAAAAAAAATAGAGAAGAGAAATAACACAAGGATTTAACGAGGTTCAACTAGGCCTAATCTCCCGAGCAAAAGCAGAGAGAGTTTTCCACTATGAAAGAGAAGAGGTGTACAATGTTTTTTGAATCCCCAAGAAAAAGGTTCTCCCAATCCTACAAGGACAATATTTTCTTTTCTCATATCTATTAGGACAAAGGATTTCTTAAACCAATAGGGATTATGAGTTTTCTAAAATATACAAAGGAAAAATTCAAGACTTGCATAGGTGCATCAACATTATCATTTTAATTAAGGTTTTGCACCTCCTCCACTTATGAACTAATGGTCTAAGCTAGTGGAGATTCAATTTCTAGCTCTATGCAGTCACTGACACCACGATCTGTTTCTGATATTGCCTTCTCCGTGTTTGACACTTATTGTGTAGTCATTATTGTTAAATATTTGTAACCCTCTTTGGAGCTATTTGGATCTCCGATTTCGTGGTTGTTACCTTTGATTTGAAGGATTTTTTCACGTTAAATTTCGTGTTGTTTATTTTCTCTAAATTCGGGTTTGCATCTTTTCGTCATAACACCTAAGACTACATTAATGTGGATGCTGACAAGTTAGAAGGAATGAACCTCAATTTATAGAGTCAAAGGGTTTTTCCTACAAGAGAAAGGACTAGTCAATTATAGAAATATTGTGTTTTCCTTTTAGGAAAAGGAAAATTCAATTATAGTAAGAAAATCAACGCAAACACCTAACAAATTATTAAATACATCCAAGGTTCAAGCTCTCTCTCAGTATCCATTGGCTGTTCATGGCATATGGGTAACTCATTAATTAGGAGATGGCTGGGTTGTTTAAAGTTGGGATATTTCAGTTCAAACCTCAAAACATTATGTATGAGCAGATATCCTATAGTCGGGATCGGGCAGATTCCCTGGAATTTGTGCTTGTAGGACTGTCCGCTGGCCACCAAATTAGTCGAGGTGTGCTCAAACTTGGCTTTGAAATTAATGGTTTGGAGCTGTCATAATGAATTTCTAAATATTAAAATTAGGCTTAATACATAATGAACCTCTTAAACTTGTCAAGATTTTTCATGTAGACGCTTGAACTAAGTCATGTTTCAATTGAACAGACACCAACTCATTTGGGGATTCGTTAGTCATTCTATGGTCAACATGCATGCCTGTTTTATATCATCGAGTGAGGAAATGAGCAGCTCTTTGTTAGTGTGGCAGGCCCAGCTCCTCCCAATATCCAAGACCTTGGATCTTCCATCATCATCAGTATGTGGCCGTGGTCGTGGTGGTGGTCGTCGTTTCTTCAAGATTTCAAACTCAACGAACCTGATGGAAACGCATGATAATATACCTAAGCACGTCGCCATAATAATGGATGGGAATAGGAGATGGGCTAAGGCTAGAGGCTTACCAGTGCAAGAAGGTCACAAATTTCTTACTCCTAATCTTAAAAATATTTGTAACATTTCTTCCCACCTGGGAATACAAGTTATCACTGCTTTTGCTTTCTCCACTGAGAATTGGACTCGTTCCAAGGTACGTATACAAGCTACTTTAGCCTCATTCCTATTTGCTTTGGCCAAATTTATATGAAGAGAAAATATATATATTATTCTCTTCGATCGTCTCATGATCATAATTACTAAACGAGGATAACTTTTGATATTTGTGGTTTAAAATAACTTTTAAGCATTTGTGCACTATATGATCATAACAATTTGACATTGAGCACAGGAGGAGGTTGATTTCTTGATGCAGCTGTTCGAAGAGTTCTTTGAAGAGTTTTTGAGGTACTTTGTTAGGTTATACATTGTACTCAAATTTTCGCTCTAACTTTGAGTTGTGAGAAACCCAGGACATGTTACATGGATTAAATTATCCTATAGAAATGGTACTACGATCAAGAAATTTAAGATGACGCATTGTCGGAAAAGCTTAATTATTAATAACATAAAATTAAATTTGATGGACAGTGCAAATGGACGATTCTATGAATTGGTTAAAATCTGCAAACGATTGCATGAGTGAAAAGTGAATGTTGTAAACACCCGTGTGTTCAACATGAAAAATGATATACTAACCACCAAGTAAAAGGAAACAAAATCCGTTCTTCATACAGAAAGGGGCCAAAAATATCACTAACGTATTAGAAATGGCTCACAAATACCTACCCTCCATCCATGTTTGGTCTAAAAATACCCTCATCCTATTCTTTTGGCTCAAGAATACCACTCAAACTAACAACCCAAATATTGATGGCTTTTTGCAATTTAAAATAGTCATGCGGCTTATTATGATTTGCCACTGATTTTTTGGCTCAATGATTTGATAACATCCCAAATTCAAAAGATACTCAATAGATTTCGCAATAAATTTTCAAGTTTAAAATTCAATCCAAGCTTCCAATACATTAGGAGCATTTTGACCCTATTCCCTCATTCATATATATGCATACATTATGTTCAATTAATTAAACCTCACATACATTATGTTCAATTCGCATGTTTAATAATGAAGGTTTATTCGGACTGCCTGTAAAAACAGAATTTGCGCTTGAAAAAAGTTAATCAAGATAAAAAAATTGTGTAAAAAATGTAGTATATTATTTTCGAGTAAAATAAGTATTACTATGTTTAGAAGTTTCTTTCAAGTCTTGAGAAAGTATCCTCTGATTGTTTTTCAACTGTTGGCTCAAGAGTTTATGCTTGTTCTTGAATTTTATTTATTTATTCTTTGGAATTTGTGTTTTAAAACATGTCATAGATATTCCTGTGGGCTGTGGCTATAAATAATCCCATTACGAATAAAATGAGGAATTTAAAGTTCAAATATTTCTACATAAATAAATATGTTATTCTTTGGGGATAGAGTAGAAATGAAAAAATTTCACCTAAATCAGGACAGATGAATTCATGCTTTTCAATTTTCTCACACTTTAAATCGACAGGTTTGGGATACGAGTGTCTGTTATTGGAGATAGACTTAAACTTCCCATCACTTTACAGAAAGGCATAGAGTTAACAGAAGAGGCCACCAAAGCCAATGAAGGACTTCATCTTATGATGACACTAAACTACGGAGGACATTATGACATGTTACAAGCAACCAAATGTATTGCCAATAAAGTAAAGGATGGTGTTCTACTATTAGAGCAAATCGACTATAAATTATTTGAGCAAGAACTCGCTACTAAGTGTGCCAAGTTTGCTAGACCAGATTTACTCATAAGGACGGGGGGAGAACAAAGAATCAGTAACTTTTTGTTGTGGCAACTCGCTTACTCTGAGTTGTACTTTACAAAGACGCTCTTTCCTGACTTTGGTGAAGAAGCTCTGAAGGAGGCCATACTTACCTTTCAGAATAGACACAGACGTTTTGGTGGACACACATATTGAAACTTATTTTGTTAGTTTAAGGCTCGGAATATCTCTTTTAATTGTATGTGTTTTAGTATTTTGCAATCTGCAATATCTCTTATAATTGTATGTTAGAGATATGGATAATAATAAGGGCTAGAACAGTTCTAAATAGGTGCAACAATATCATATGATGCAGTTATGTTAGACTCCAACTTATATTATATTTGAGAGAATCTCTCCTAAAGAGTCTTGACTAAAATATAAAACTGTCTGACTAAAGTATAGGCCTCAGTAAAGCACTAAGCTCCTCTGGCAGTGCACTTTTCTTTCAGCATTTGTGCAGAGGCAGAGGATGATAACTTCTTCATCTTGAGTCCCTTGAAGAGATGCATCTGACAACGGTTATGCTCATCAATTCAGCTCACCCTTGTTGAAATCACATTTTCCTAGAAGAAACATGATCTAACATATTAAAATAGAATCTTCCTCTTCAATCCTTTGACAGGGCCACTCGACTCTTAAGAACATAAATGGCACCTTGGTTATGAGTAGGGGTGGCAAATGGGTGGATTGGATTGAATTGGATTGATTGTATATGGATTGAGCTAAAAGGGATTGGATTGCAATCCACTATGGATTTGGTCAAAATGGTTCTAACTCACTTTCCTTAAGTCAAAATTTTTTAAGTCTTCTACATGTTATATGCATATCACTCTCCAATTTTTTTGAAAAATAAATTAATATTTTTTAAAATTAAAAATTAATATTAGTTTTAATTCAGACACGTGATTTTTGACCCTTCCCGAGTTTTAACTCGTTTTAGTTTTAAATATTTATTTTAATTTTTAGTAGGTTTTATTTTAAAAATGGTGAAAAATGTTTCAAAAATATATAGAATCGTATTTTAGGATAAGCTTTGTTTGTTTTACTTTTCCAATAAAAAAAAATTAAAAATATGTTTTCTCTTAATTTAGGTTTAATAAATAAGCTAGTAATTTTAGTAATTTCTTAGTTATATTTTAGTCTAGCTATTTAACTTTTCTATATTTTTATTAGTACAAAATAATTAGTTAATATTTCTTTTCATTATATTTTATTTTTTCATCTTTCAAAACAAAAACAAAAAAAAAAGTAAGCAAAAATGATTATTTTTTTTAAAAAAAAGAATCCTAAACAACCTATAACCTCACCTGATCAAGAAACAAGTATCCAAGAACATTCTCAAACTGTCATTTAGAAAAGTATCAAAGGCTCACTCCAAGTTTCAAGTTCAAGTCCCAAGTTTCAGTTTCAAGATCAAGGAACTCACCAGAAAATTAAAGCGATATTCAAAGATCAAGACCCAAGTGAAGATTCAAGTCAAGATTCAAGAGAAGCTGCATAAATAGGAACTTGTACTTGTAGTTTTTATTTTGATGTAAGAACAGGAGCCACAAATCGAAAACTCGACGGTACCTCACTCGACTCTCCAACTCATCACTCCATCTCCTTGAACTACACGTGACCTGATTCCCTTAAAACCCGGGATATGTAGGATGCCCAAAATTAGGGCTCGGTCGCATCTTTTTCTTCTTTCCTTTTTTCTTTCAAATAACAGTCGGGTCAAAACTAGCCTCGTTGTCTACTTCTTTATCTGAAAACTCTTCGTCTTTTCAGTCAAAGACGGGCAAACTGTAGACACGTGATTTTCGACCCTTCCCGAGTTTTAACTCGTTTTAGTTTTAAATATTTATTTTAATTTTTAGTAAGTTTTATTTTAAAAATGGTGAAAAATGTTTCAAAAAAAACAGAATCGTATTTTAGGATAAGCTTTGTTTGTTTTACTTTCCCAATAAAAAGAAAATTTTCAAAAATATGTTTTCTCTTAATTTAGGTTTAATAAATAAGCTAGTAATTTCTTAGTTATATTTTAGTCTAGCTATTTAACTTTTCTATATTTTTATTAGTATAAAATAATGAGTTAATATTTCTTTTCATTATATTTTATTTTTTCATCTTTCAAAACTAAAACAAAAAAAAAGTAAGCAAAAATGTTCTTTTTTTAAAAAAGAATCCTAAACAACCTATAACCTCACCTGCACACTCTCTATTTATCCTAACTACCCTCAAACCCCATATCCACACATCTCTCAACTTCCCCATATTCTCCAAAACTACACTCACACACACCCACAATAACACACACGACACAACACACACTCAACACACACACACACACTACACATTACACACACCCACAACACAACACACTCACACGACACACACCCACACAACACACATTATAAATACATAGAACACGAGAAGAGAGATACAAGATAGGGATTAGGAGGAAAAGAAAAAGATTAGAGGGGAGAGAAAAAAAAAACGACAACACACAAAGAAAAACACAGAAAAAAAAGTAGTAGAATAGAGAGATACTTTTAAGGTTTGTAAATTGGAGTTCAGATTTTGGGGTCCTAGTTTCGAGTTTTCGGTGACAATGCTCTAGCTACTATATTCAACTTAGTTTGTAATACATGTTCTTACTATTGTCCTTTATATTTATTTTTCTAATTTTATAATGAATGAAAGCATGAACAAAGTTATTTCATTAATGATTTTATATATTATTTAGTGTGTACAGTTGATTATTTATGTGAGATTTTATTATGAGTTGTACGTTTAGTTATTTCAACACTTATATATATATATATGCGTAGATTATAGGTTTAACGTAATCTTTTGTTGAATGCTAACGTAGAACAACTCACAATATATAGAATAAAAAGAGTTAGAGTAAAAGAACGTAAAGGAAAAATAGAAACGAAGGAAGGAAAAGATATATAGCTTCGTCAAAAATGTCTCACGGGTTATGAAGAATGAATTTTCTAAGTTGAGTTGTGGACTGAAAAATATTAGGTTCCAAGTAGGTTGGGTTCAAAGTTTGGTTAGTACTTCTAGATAGTTTCTCAACAAATTCTTTATTTGCTAATTTTATGTTGGTTACTTAAGGTCGTGTTTGTTGGGGTTATGGGTCTTTTTCCCTTCCTATGTGGATAAATAAAGCTCAATTTGGACCAACCCACTTTTGCCCATAGGCCCAATTCTATGGGGCATATATATAGACCTTTTTTAGGTCTTATTTCATAATCCACATAATATTTTTCAGCAGCCACACATAGAGAGAAAGAGCAGATTTTCGCACCCAATTTCAGCCCTAAATTGCCAACTTCAAATTGCGATTCCCGCTTCGTTTCTTATCCGATTGATCTGATTTTTGGACAGCTTGTTCCTCTCATCTCAATCTTTGATTAGAAACTGACAGAGTTGGATTTGGTATCCTGTAGCTCCAGTTTTGCATCCGTGAACAGTAGCTGCGTTTTTCGGTGCTTTTGCTCTTTTTATTCTCTTGTTTTTGGTGTTGTGATTTATGTAGTGTTGCTCGTTTGTTGGCACTTCTTTGGTGGCCATTTTGGAGAACATTATTGTAACTCTTGGTGATTATAGTGGAGGTTTTGGTCCCGTGGTTTTTACTCTTCACACCGAAGGGGTTTTCCACGTAAATCTTGGTGTCTCGTGTGATTGGTTTATTTTGTCTTGTCGTATTTCTTTTGGTTGATATACTTGCTGCCTTATTACCATTGTGCTTGGTTTGTTTGTCTTCTCTTGGTTCAAATTGAAAGGGAAAGTTTAGACTTGGGTATTCTTCCGCTGCTACCCTGTTGTGCATTCTTTGTTAGTGCCTTGCCTTTCCCAACAAAGTGGTATCAGAGCATTGGTTGTTGTTGATAGTCAATTTGAATGATGGAGGCAAATATGAGCAAGATGGTGTGTTTGAATGGTAGTAATTATCATACTTGGAAAGGCAAGATGAAAGATCTTCTATTTGTCAAGAAGATGCACTTACCTGTGTTTGCTTCTAACAAACCTGAATCTATGAATGATGAGGATTGGGAATTTGAGCATCTGCAGGTTTGTGGCTATATCAGACAATGGGTTGAAGATAATGTTAGAAATCATATTGTGAATGAGACACATGCCAGAAGTTTGTGGGATAAGCTTGAGACACTTTATGCTTCGAAGACTGGCAACAACAAGTTGTTCCTGCTGAAACAATTGATAAATATCAGGTACAAAGAGGGTAGTCCTATTTCTGATCATATAAATGATTTTCAGGGTGTCCTTGACCAGCTGTCCGGAATGAGTGTAAAGTTTGATGAAGAAATTCAGGGACTTTGGCTTCTCAATACTCTGCCAGACTCTTGGGAGACTCTTCGAGTTTCTTTGACTAATTCTGCTCCCAGTGGTGTTGTAACTATGGAATATGCTAAGAGTGGTGTCTTGAATGAAGAGATGAGAAGAAGATCACAGGCCTCATCTTCTTCAGCTTCACACTCCGATGTTTTGGTTACTGAAGATAGGGGGAGAAATAAGTTCAGAGGTCAGAATGATAGAGGTACAAGTAGAAGCAAGTCAAAGTCCAGATACAAGAATGTTACATGTGACTATTGCCACAAGAATGGACATATCATGAAATATTGTCACAAGCACAAGAGAGATATGAGACGACAAAAGAAAGAAGGCGATAATGAGAATCGTGTTGCTGTTGTTGCTAATGATGATCTTCTTGTTGCTTGTGGTGAGAATGCCATTAATCTTGTTCGTGATGAGTCTAGCTGGTTTGTGGATTCTGGTGCTACTTCTCATGTCACGCCCAAGAAAGAATTATTTTCTTCTTATACTCCAGGTAATTTTGGGATGTTGAAGATGGGTAATAATGATGAAGTTGAAGTTCTTGGCATTGGAACAGTTTGCTTAGAAAGTAACAATGGTTCGAGATTAGTTCTCAACAATGTCAAGCATGCTCCAGATGTTCGCCTGAATTTGATCTCTGTGGGGAACCTTGATGATGAGGGTTATGTTAACACCCTTGGTGCTGGCCAGTGGAAGCTTACTAGAGGTTCAATGGTTGTGGCTCGTGGTGACAAGTTATCTAACTTGTACGTATTTCAGGGCTCCATCTCTAGAGGCTCAGTAAACTTGATGGAGAATGATACTTCATCAGAATTATGGCATAGAAGGCTAAGTCATATGAGTGAGAAGGGGATTGACAATTTGGCTAAGAAAAATTTACTTTCTGGAGTGAAACAAGCAAAGTTGAAGAAATGTGTTCATTGCTTAGCCGGTAAACAGAAAAGAGTTTCCTTTCAGAGTCATCCGCCTTCAAGAAAGCTTGATTTGCTGGAGTTGGTACATTCTGATTTGTGTGGTCCTTTTAAGGTAAGGTCTCATGGTGATGCACTTTACTTTGTGACTTTTATTGATGATCATTCTCGCAAACTCTGGGTATTTCCTTTGAAGTCCAAGGATCAGGTACTTGATGTGTTCAAGGGTTTTCAGGCCTTGGTTGAGAGACAGACAGGGAAGAAATTGAAATGCATCCGCTCAGATAATGGTGGTGAGTATATTGGTCCTTTTGATAAATATTGCAGAGAGAAGGGTATTCGGCATCAGAAAACTCCTCCAAAGACTCCTCAGTTAAATGGTTTAGCAGAGAGGATGAACAGAACTCTAGTTGAGAGAGTTAGATGTATGCTTTCAGATGCTAAGCTGCCAGATTCCTTTTGGGCAGAAGCACTTAATACTGCTGCTTATGTTATCAATTTATCTCCTGCTGTTGCTTTGAATAGTGATGTCCCTGACAGAGTTTGGTCTGGTAAGAATGTTTCTTATGATCATCTTAGAGTCTTTGGGTGTAAAGCTTTTGTTCATGTTCCTAAGGATGAAAGGTCAAAGCTGGATGTTAAAACTAGACAGTGTATCTTCATTGGTTATGGTCAAGATGAATTTGGCTATCGTTTCTATGATCCAGTTGAGAAGAAACTTGTTAGAAGCCGTGATGTTGTGTTTTTTGAAGACCAAACAATTGAAGATTTTGACAAAACTGAGAAGGTTGATTCTCAGAGTAGTGAGAGCCTAGTTGATATTGATCCAGTTCCTTTGACTACTGCACCTGAAGAAAATCTTCATAATAATGAAAATCAAGTTGATAATGAAGATGATGATCATGTTCAGAATGACCAGGATGTTGTTGATGCTCCAGTGCAAGAGGATGTGGTTGGCCAGCAACCAGCTGCTATTGATGCTCCAGAGAGTTCTCTCAGAAGATCTACTAGAGAGAAACTACCTTCATCTCGTTATTCTCCCAATGAGTATGTACTCTTGACTGATGGGGGAGAACCTGAGAGTCTTGATGAAGCCATGGATAGTGAAGAAAAAGAAAGATGGTTTGATGCTATGGAAGATGAGATTAAATCCTTACATGATAATCATACTTTTGATTTGGTTAAGTTACCTAAAGACAGAAAAGCTTTAAAAAAACAGGTGGGTTTTCAGGGTGAAACATGAAGATGGCAATCCAGTTCCACGGTACAAAGCTAGATTAGTTGTGAAGGGTTTTAACCAGAAAAAGGGAGTTGATTTTGATGAGATATTCTCTCCAGTTGTGAAGATGTCATCCATTCGTGTTGTTCTAGGCTTAGCCGCAAGTCTAGATTTAGAGATTGAACAAATGGATGTTAAAACTGCTTTTCTCCATGGTGACTTAGATGAAGAAATTTATATGGAGCAGCCGGAAGGTTTTGAAGTCAAGGGAAAAGAGAATTATGTTTGCAAATTGAAGAAGAGCTTGTATGGCTTGAAACAAGCTCCTAGACAGTGGTACATGAAGTTTGGTTCTTTTATGAGTCAGCAGGGCTTCAAGAAGACTTCTTCAGATCATTGTGTTTTTGTGCAAAAATTCTCTGATGGTGACTTTATTATTGTGTTGCTTTATGTTGATGACATGCTTTTTGTTGGTTATAATGCTTGCAGGATTCAAAAGTTGAAGCAAGAGTTGAGTAAGTCTTTTGCTATGAAAGACTTAGGACCAGCAAGGCAGATTCTTGGCATGCAGATTGTCCGTGACAGAAAGGCCAAGAAGTTGTGGTTATCACAGGAGAAGTACATTCAGAAAGTACTTCGAAGGTTCAACATGAATAATGTTAAGGTTGTCAGTACACCTTTAGCTATGCACTTCAAGTTGAGCACGAAAGAGTGTCCTTCCAGTGATGATGAGAAGGAAGATATGAAGAAAGTTCCTTATGCTTCAGCTGTTGGTAGTTTAATGTATGCAATGATTTGTACAAGACCAGATATTGCTCATGCTGTTGGTATTGTTAGCCGTTTTCTTTCTAATCCGGGAAGAGAACATTGGAATGCTGTGAAGTGGATCATGAGATATCTTTGTGGCACTTCTAGTCTGAGTTTGTGTTTTGGTACAGGGAAGCCTATTCTTTATGGTTATACTGATTCAGACATGGCTGGTGATGTTGATACTCGCAAGTCTACTTCAGGGTACTTGGTTACTTTTGCAGGGGGAGCTGTGTCTTGGCAATCTAGGTTGCAAAAATGTGTTGCTCTATCTACTACAGAAGCTGAGCTTATTGCTGCCGTTGAAGCTTGTAAAGAGTTGCTCTGGATGAAGAGATTCTTGGGGGAACTTGGTTGTGCTCAAGAGAGGTATGTGCTTTATTGCGACAGTCAAAGTGCTATACATCTTGGCAAGAATTCTACATTCCATGGTCGGTCTAAACACATTGATGTGAGATACCATTGGATTCGAGATGTGTTGGATTCTAAGTTGCTTGAACTTGAGAAGATTCATACGGATGATAATGGTTCCGATATGATGACTAAAGCTTTGCCAAGATGGAAATTTGAAGATTGTTGCATGATCGCCGGGATGGCGGCTCCTCCACATAGTCGTGAGGGGGAGAATTGTTGGGGTTATGGGTCTTTTTCCCTTCCTATGTGGATAAATAAAGCTCAATTTGGACCAACCCACTTTTGCCCATAGGCCCAATTCTATGGGGCATATATATAGACCTTTTTTAGGTCTTATTTCATAATCCACATAATATTTTTCAGCAGCCACACATAGAGAGAGAGCAGATTTTCGCACCCAATTTCAGCCCTAAATTGCCAACTTCAAATTGCGATTCCCGCTTCGTTTCTTATCCGATTGATCTGATTTTTGGACAGCTTGTTCCTCTCATCTCAATCTTTGATTAGAAACTGACAGAGTTGGATTTGGTATCCCGTAGCTCCAGTTTTGCATCCGTGAACAGTAGCTGCGTTTTTCGGTGCTTTTGCTCCTTTTATTCTCTTGTTTTTGGTGTTGTGATTTATGTAGTGTTGCTCGTTTGTTGGCACTTCTTTGGTGGCCATTTTGGAGAACATTATTGTAACTCTTGGTGATTATAGTGGAGGTTTTGGTCCCGTGGTTTTTACTCTTCACACCGAAGGGGTTTTCCACGTAAATCTTGGTGTCTCGTGTGATTGGTTTATTTTGACTTGTCGTATTTCTTTTGGTTGATATACTTGCTGCCTTATTACCATTGTGCTTGGTTTGTTTGTCTTCTCTTGGTTCAAATTGAAAGGGAAAAGTTTAGACTTGGGTATTCTTCCGCTGCTACCCTGTTGTGCATTCTTTGTTAGTGCCTTGCCTTTCCCAACAAAGTGGTATCAGAGCATTGGTTGTTGTTGATAGTCAATTTGAATGATGGAGGCAAATATGAGCAAGATGGTGTGTTTGAATGGTAGTAATTATCATACTTGGAAAGGCAAGATGAAAGATCTTCTATTTGTCAAGAAGATGCACTTACCTGTGTTTGCTTCTAACAAACCTGAATCTATGAATGATGAGGATTGGGAATTTGAGCATCTGCAGGTTTGTGGCTATATCAGACAATGGGTTGAAGATAATGTTAGAAATCATATTGTGAATGAGACACATGCCAGAAGTTTGTGGGATAAGCTTGAGACACTTTATGCTTCGAAGACTGGCAACAACAAGTTGTTCCTGCTGAAACAATTGATAAATATCAGGTACAAAGAGGGTAGTCCTATTTCTGATCATATAAATGATTTTCAGGGTGTCCTTGACCAGCTGTCCGGAATGGGTGTAAAGTTTGATGAAGAAATTCAGGGACTTTGGCTTCTCAATACTCTGCCAGACTCTTGGGAGACTCTTCGAGTTTCTTTGACTAATTCTGCTCCCAGTGGTGTTGTAACTATGGAATATGCTAAGAGTGGTGTCTTGAATGAAGAGATGAGAAGAAGATCACAGGCCTCATCTTCTTCAGCTTCACACTCCGATGTTTTGGTTACTGAAGATAGGGGGAGAAATAAGTTCAGAGGTCAGAATGATAGAGGTACAAGTAGAAGCAAGTCAAAGTCCAGATACAAGAATGTTACATGTGACTATTGCCACAAGAATGGACATATCATGAAATACTGTCACAAGCACAAGAGAGATATGAGACGACAAAAGAAAGAAGGCGATAATGAGAATCGTGTTGCTGTTGTTGCTAATGATGATCTTCTTGTTGCTTGTGGTGAGAATGCCATTAATCTTGTTCGTGATGAGTCTAGCTGGTTTGTGGATTCTGGTGCTACTTCTCATGTCACGCCCAAGAAAGAATTATTTTCTTCTTATACTCCAGGTAATTTTGGGATGTTGAAGTTGGGTAATAATGATGAAGTTGAAGTTCTTGGCATTGGAACAGTTTGCTTAGAAAGTAACAATGGTTCGAGATTAGTTCTCAACAATGTCAAGCATGCTCCAGATGTTCGCCTGAATTTGATCTCTGTGGGGAACCTTGATGATGAGGGTTATGTTAACACCCTTGGGGCTGGCCAGTGGAAGCTTACTAGAGGTTCAATGGTTGTGGCTCGTGGTGACAAGTTATCTAACTTGTACGTATTTCAGGGCTCCATCTCTAGAGACTCAGTAAACTTGATGGAGAATGATACTTCATCAGAATTATGGCATAGAAGGCTAAGTCATATGAGTTAGAAGGGGATTGACAATTTGGCTAAGAAAAATTTACTTTCTGGAGTGAAACAAGCAAAGTTGAAGAAATGTGTTCATTGCTTAGCCGGTAAACAGAAAAGAGTTTCCTTTCAGAGTCATCCGCCTTCAAGAAAGCTTGATTTGCTGGAGTTGGTACATCCTGATTTGTGTGGTCCTTTTAAGGTAAGGTCTCATGGCGATGCACTTTACTTTGTGACTTTTATTGATGATCATTCTCGCAAACTCTGGGTATTTCCTTTGAAGTCCAAGGATCAGGTACTTTATGTGTTCAAGGGTTTTCAGGCCTTGGTTGAGAGACAGACAGGGAAGAAATTGAAATGCATCCGCTCAGATAATGGTGGTGAGTATATTGGTCCTTTTGATAAATATTGTAGAGTGAAGGGTATTCGGCATCAGAAAACTCCTCCAAAGACTCCTCAGTTAAATGGTTTAGCAGAGAGGATGAACAGAACGCTAGTTGAGAGAGTTAGATGTATGCTTTCAGATGCTAAGCTGCCAGATTCCTTTTGGGCAGAAGCACTTAATACTGCTGCTTATGTTATCAATTTATCTCCTGCTGTTGCTTTGAATAGTGATGTCCCTGACAGAGTTTGGTCTGGTAAGAATGTTTCTTATGATCATCTTAGAGTCTGTGGGTGTAAAGCTTTTGTTCATGTTCCTAAGGATGAAAGGTCAAAGCTGGATGTTAAAACTAGACAGTGTATCTTCATTGGTTATGGTCAAGATGAATTTGGCTATCGTTTCTATGATCCAGTTGAGAAGAAACTTGTTAGAAGCCGTGATGTTGTGTTTTTTGAAGACCAAACAATTGAAGATTTTGACAAAACTGAGAAGGTTGATTCTCAGAGTAGTGAGAGCCTAGTTGATATTGATCCAGTTCCTTTGACTACTGCACCTGAAAAAAAATCTTCATAATAATGAAAATCAAGTTGATAATGAAGATGATGATCATGTTCAGAATGACCAGGATGTTGTTGACGCTCCAGTGCAAGAGGATGTGGTTGGCCAGCAACCAGCTGCTATTGATGCTCCAGAGAGTTCTCTCAGAAGATCTACTAGAGAGAAACTACCTTCATCTCGTTATTCTCCCAATGAGTATGTACTTTTGACTGATGGGGGAGAACCTGAGAGTCTTGATGAAGCCATGGATAGTGAAGAAAAAGAAAGATGGTTTGATGCTATGGAAGATGAGATTAAATCCTTACATGATAATCATACTTTTGATTTGGTTAAGTTACCTAAAGACAGAAAAGCTTTAAAAAACAGGTGGATTTTCATGGTGAAACATGAAGATGGCAATCCAGTTCCACGGTACAAAGCTAGATTAGTTGTGAAGGGTTTTAACCAGAAAAAGGGAGTTGATTTTGATGAGATATTCTCTCCAGTTGTGAAGATGTCATCCATTCGTGTTGTTCTAGGCTTAGCCGCAAGTCTAGATTTAGAGATTGAACACATGGATGTTAAAACTGCTTTTCTCCATGGTGACTTAGATGAAGAAATTTATATGGAGCAGCCGGAAGGTTTTGAAGTCAAGGGAAAAGAGAATTATGTTTGCAAATTGAAGAAGAGCTTGGATGGCTTGAAACAAGCTCCTAGACAGTGGTACATGAAGTTTGGTTCTTTTATGAGTCAGCAGGGCTTCAAGAAGACTTCTTCAGATCATTGTGTTTTTGTGCAAAAATTCTCTGATGGTGACTTTATTATTGTGTTGCTTTATGTTGATGACATGCCTTTTGTTGGTTATAATGCTTGCAGGATTCAAAAGTTGAAGCAAGAGTTGAGTAAGTCTTTTGCTATGAAAGACTTAGGACCAGCAAGGCAGATTCTTGGCATGCAGATTGTCCGTGACAGAAAGGCCAAGAAGTTGTGGTTATCACAGGAGAAGTACATTCAGAAAGTACTTCGAAGGTTCAACATGAATAATGTTAAGGTTGTCAGTACACCTTTAGCTACGCACTTCAAGTTGAGCACGAAAGAGTGTCCTTCCAGTGATGATGAGAAGGAAGATATGAAGAAAGTTCCTTATGCTTCAGCTGTTGGTAGTTTAATGTATGCAATGATTTGTACAAGACCAGATATTGCTCATGCTGTTGGTATTGTTAGCCGTTTTCTTTCTAATCCGGGAAGAGAACATTGGAATGCTGTGAAGTGGATCATGAGATATCTTTGTGGCATTTCTAGTCTGAGTTTGTGTTTTGGTACAGGGAAGCCTATTCTTTGTGGTTATACTGATTCAGACATGGCTGGTGATGTTGATACTCGCAAGTCTACTTCAGGGTACTTGGTTACTTTTGCAGGGGGAGCTGTGTCTTGGCAATCTAGGTTGCAAAAATGTGTTGCTCTATCTACTACAGAAGCTGAGCTTATTGCTGCCGTTGAAGCTTGTAAAGAGTTGATCTGGATGAAGAGATTCTTGGGGGAACTTGGTTGTGCTCAAGAGAGGTATGTGCTTTATTGCGACAGTCAAAGTGCTATACATCTTGGCAAGAATTCTACATTCCATGGTCGGTCTAAACACATTGATGTGAGATACCATTGGATTCGAGATGTGTTGGATTCTAAGTTGCTTGAACTTGAGAAGATTCATACGGATGATAATGGTTCCGATATGATGACTAAAGCTTTGCCAAGATGAAAATTTGAAGATTGTTGCATGATCGCCGGGATGGCGGTCTCCTCCACATAGTCGTGAGGGGGAGAATTGTTGGGGTTATGGGTCTTTTTCCCTTCCTATGTGGATAAATAAAGCTCAATTTGGACCAACCCACTTTTGCCCATAGGCCCAATTCTATGGGGCATATATATAGACCTTTTTTAGTTCTTATTTCATAATCCACATAATATTTTTCAGCAGCCACACATAGAGAGAAAGAGCAGATTTTCGCACCCAATTTCAGCCCTAAATTGCCAACTTCAAATTGCGATTCCCGCTTCGTTTCTTATCCGATTGATCTGATTTTTGGACAGCTTGTTCCTCTCATCTCAATCTTTGATTAGAAACTGACAGAGTTGGATTTGGTATCCTGTAGCTCCAGTTTTGCATCCGTGAACAGTAGCTGCGTTTTTCGGTGCTTTTGCTCCTTTTATTCTCTTGTTTTTGGTGTTGTGATTTATGTAGTGTTGCTCGTTTGTTTGCACTTCTTTGGTGGCCATTTTGGAGAACATTATTGTAACTCTTGGTGATTATAGTGGAGGTTTTGGTCCCGTGGTTTTTACTCTTCACACCGAAGGGGTTTTCCACGTAAATCTTGGTGTCTCGTGTGATTGGTTTATTTTGTCTTGTCGTATTTCGTTTGGTTGATATACTTGCTGCCTTATTACCATTGTGCTTGGTTTGTTTGTCTTCTCTTGGTTCAAATTGAAAGGGAAAGTTTAGACTTGGGTATTCTTCCGCTGCTACCCTGTTGTGCATTCTTTGTTAGTGCCTTGCCTTTCCCAACAGTGTTGATAAAAGTTTAGCAGTAGCTTGAGCCGTTTATTATATTGTAGTGTTTATATGTATGTATGGTCTTAACATCTGATTTTATAATTAACTAAGAAATCGTTAACTCATCACGCTTTTGATTTAATTGAACAAAATCTTCGATTTATTTTGAAGCTCATGATAAGCTTTCTTTTAAGTTGTTGTTGTACAATATATTTCCTTTGCCTTGCATTCATGTTGAGACATTTGTTATATATCAATTTTTATTTGTGATTGACGAGGAATTACGGAAATTAATTTTGGGGCAAATTAGTCATCGGCTTGAAGGAATGGATTTGAAGGTCCAAAAATGATTTAAATGTGAGAAAGAGCGAGATGGGATGCGGATTTATTCTAAACCCCATCGCATAAACAAAGAAAAGAGTGGAAAAACTCATTGTAAGGGAGCGAGATGAGTTGTGGATTAATCCAAAACTCGTTAAAAAGAGTTTAAAAGAAATGAGTGGAAAAAAAAAAGAACAGAACAATTGTCTCGAGTTTACAAGAGACGAACAAATGCTTCTAATGCTAGACGAGTTTTAGGCACGATAAAATAAATAATAATAATAATAAAATCTCGTTTCGATTAAGGATACGGTTACGCACCTTTTTCTTGAGACCCTTTAAAAATAAATAAATAAATAATTGATCAAATAATAATAAAATAAAAAAAATTCAAGGATGCGGTTACGCACCTTGGTCAAATCATTAATAATTAATTCTCATTAATTTAGACAAGAATGCGGTTACGCATCTTATTTAGGACCAATATAAGTTCAACAACTAAAAAGACAAGCGAATCAAGGCTTGTAACACAATTTATCCAAGAAAATGATTTGAGCTAAGTACAAGTCGATAAAAGCGACCCTGCTAGAACCACGGGACTCGAGGGGTGCCTCATACCTTCCCCTCGGTCAACAAAATTCCTTACCCGGTCTTTTATTTTCGCAGACCAATAAAAGAGTCATTTTCTTTTGATTAGAGATTCAAAAAGGTGACTTGGAACACCATCAAAACTCAATTTCAAGTGACGACTCTGTTAAAAAGAAAATCCCTATTCAAAATCGTCACTTTAACTGGAAAAACCCTTCTCCCGTCAAAAAAGGGGTGTGACAAATGCAATCACGAACCAAAACGATCCAATGAATATGCAATTTATCTTGTTTCGTCATGATATGAAAAGAACTAATAGCTATGCTAGTTCTTGCCTTGTCTATGGTGCTTAAGATCTTATGTGGCATACATACAAAGCTTTATTTGGCATAAACACCAGCATTGATGACATTTTTTCAGAGCATTTATTTACTTTCATTTAGTTTAGTAGGAAAGCAAAATTTTTTTACGTCTC